>QGOB01000585.1:0-13785 GCA_003313055.1 Termitomyces sp. MG145 | reverse complement strand
TCGGGGCCGGGGCAAAGGTGGGGCCCCCACGGGGAGCACGAAGGGTGTCGGGGATCACCTCCGGCAAGGGGGTTAAGCGGAGGGCATCCTCCCCTTCCCGGCGTCCCCCCAAGTGTCCCCGGAGGTCTTCTTCTCCAGAGGCGGGGCCCCCCGGGGCCCATATGTTCTCTCCCCGAATGGGGAGGCCCATGAGCCCTCCTTCTTGTGTGGTCACCCCTGGGCTCCTGGTGGCGGAGGTGGCAATGCGGCAGCAGATGGGGGTCTTGGTGGGGGAGGTTGCCCGGAGGGACGAGGAGTTGCAGCAGGTCCGGGGGGACCATGACATGGTGTGGTGGGAGCTGGAGGTGGCGATGGCCCTGGCCAACGCACGGGCCGTCGAGGTTTGAGACCTCTAGGAGCGGGTCCGACGCTTGGAGAGCACGGCGGGGGCGCCAGCGGCAGGTCCAGCTTTGGGGCCGGGGCAGGTGGCAAGGTTGGAGATGGAGTTGAGGGCCCTTCGGGTGGCGGGGGATCAATCGACGTGCATAGTATGGATGTAGATCCTTCCTTTTGTTGGATCATGGGGAAGCATGTGCACGAGGGGGTTGTGTGGAGGGTCCTCGAGGCGGAAACGAAGCGCGAAGCATGAAGTGTGAAGTGTGAGTATGGTGGATGGTCAATCATGGTCCTGATGAAACAAAAAAAAGAAAGAAGAAAGAAAGAAAGAAAGAAGGACCCGTCAATTTGATTATACCCTTATTTCCCCGTGTTTGGTTAAGATCGGAAGACCTCCCATTGATTAGCAAGTCCCCCCCCGATATCGATCCCAAGTCAAAAATTGATCTGTGGCAAGCAAGTACATATAGCTCCGTGATCAGTGTCGCGTTCTTGCGTTCTTCTTTGAGAACTGGGTTCTTGCATCTTATGTGCCAGTGGGTGTTGTTGGAGACCTGGCATACATACAACATTATGACTGTGGAGTATGATGTAACTTACGAGCTCAGAGCCCAGAGCTGTGTATGAGCACGCCTTAGGGGCATGTGGTATCCTATTGCAGGAATGTGTCGAGGAAGCAGGATTTTGACGCTGTTGCAACGGTCATGGGTCACATATCCTTCGTTTTGTAATTTGAGGAGATGTGTCGAGGGAACCCAACGCATCAAAGAATGTGATTGCAAAGCAAACATCATGTGCCCCCCCCTCCATCCGGGGTGGGTTCCCGAAGTCACATGTTAAATTTTGATCCAAGGGGGTCGTCCTTTTTTGAGGTTGGGGTTATTTTGGATTGGCAATTAATTGCGGAGCCGTTGACCATTTGTGACTCCTAGCCCGTGTCTCCGTGCGATAAATACCGCTGCCCACCGCAGGTCGGTGCTTGCCAGGAGCTGATATCTGCAGTTGGTGATTGACAGTTGGCAAGTGGCTGAATGCGTGGGTGATGATGGATAGTGATGGTATACTGCTCGCTTCTGTTTCTGAGAAAAAGAAAAGGGACAAAGAACTGTGATCATGCCATTCTATAGAAAAAAAGAGGAGAGAGAGAAATGTGAAGGTATGAAAGGCCTCACTGGACAAGATTATTTCACTTTGATTCAGAAGTGCACAACTGCTGGATTTCATCTGCTTATTTTGTTTTTGATGTGTGATTTATGACAGGCTCATGATTTTGGCTTGGACCTCTTTTGGGTACATGACATGGGCTCATGTATTTTTATGAATACTCCTTCTCAATACATGCTGTTTCTTTTAGTCTGTGATTGTAACATATATACCCTCAGATAATATTCAAATTGCTTTCCTGGGGTTAGGACAGGATGTTGATGTTTTGTTAAGGACCTAATTGGGAGATGCATCTCAGCTTGGAGGATAGAAGAGGCTCTGTCTGCAGCTCTATGAAGAGCTCCACCAGGTGAGTGTCTTGTCTATTTTTATACACAACAACACTGACTGCCATGTAGTATGCTCATTCTCTGACAACTCAAGATTATCAAACTATCCAACAAAGTCTTGATCTCATGATGAAGCCACCATGTTATCAGCAGATTATCCTGATGCCCCACCTCTTTTGTTGGATGGTAATGCAGCAGGTGCCCTCACATTGATATCCAACTAGATGATCTTGCTTGCTTATCATCAGTATGTGCTACTCATGAGCAAATTGTGTTAAAAATGTGCCATACATTTCCAGAATTCACCATACTATCTCCATGAGTGCCATTCCATTCCAGTTTCACTTTGGTTCCTTCTTTCCATTCAAGTCTCACTTTGGTTCCTTCATTCCATTCATGCACTTTTAATATATAGTGTAGTTGAATTTACCCAAAGTCACCAGTTTCTGACTCTGGACTTCAGATTAGTATTTCACTTACACTCAATACATCAAGTTTCTGACTCTGGACTTCAGCTTTAGTACTTATTCAGTCTCCTGTGCTTGCCTGTCTTCAACAGGTTATGGGCCCCAGCACTTCCTTGTGCTCAAGTCAGCCTGCTTACTTAATGGAATCATGAGTAATAAGTCATATGACTTGCTATGTCAGGGGAATGTGTTGGATGATGACAGGTCAAGTCATCTGACAGCTTAGAGTTCTGAGTTAACTACACAAAAACTGTCCTGTGTTTCAGTTCCTGCAGTGAACCCTAGTGGCAGTAGTAGTAACCATCTCATGCCTAGAAGGTATTTATATATAACCTACTAGCTTCTTGTGTAACTAAACCATATAGCTCAGTGGTTAGAGCATGATATGGGGTGCATATTCAAGTCATCCCAGGATTGATTCCTGGTATAATCACTTTTCCATTTTTAACAGGTTATAAGCCCTGGCCTCTAAAGCTTTAATCCACAATTTTTTATTAGGTTGATTACTTTGTGTCTGTGCTATAGTCCTTATAGTGGTTGCAGCTTCCTCTAGTTACATAGACTCTGAACTTTTGGGCTGGCACTCTTAAATGGGGCCACTTTATCTTGCCAGTGAAGCCTGACCAACCTAACTGGGAGGTGTTACAATTGCAGAGTCTGCAGTTAGATAGTTAGCTTTAGTATACCTACCACTCCTGAGGACCTTACAGGAACCCTGCTAGTTTATTAAATGGATTGTGGCTGTATTCCTTCTAGCATACTAGACCTTGGTGATCTACATCTATTGCTTTTTTAAGCACTTTCAGATGCTCTTTTGCCTGCATTCTGCACTATTGAAACACTCTATCAACTCTGACTATGTCCATTTTTATTCCAACTTTCACTAAACTCAACTCTGACAAAAGTGTGCATCCACACTTACCCATTTAGTTCCTCGACCATCATCTATCTCTGGACCTGCAAGTAGCAACAGTCACAAAGAGTAATAGTTTTCCAGTTCATGTTCACTTACATGGAGTTCAACCTCTTACATTGAACTCCAGGTAAGCACAATATTATTATTCTGTCCATATAATGCACAATATAAACCTCTTATGTTGAACTTCAGTCTCCCATAATAACTAAGTTGAAATTTCATTGTTGCTTGCCTGCATTGACTGCAACCTTCCTTGCAAACATCCAAGACGTCCCTTTATCAGGTTATGGGCCCCACAAGCAGTCTACTTAACACTGCATTGTCCAGCTCTGGAGATGCATTCAAATTCCCAAAACTCAATGGCAAAAACTATGCACTATGGGCCAAGCACATGAAGGCCACACTGCAGTCTTGCTACTTCTGGCTCATTGTTACTAGTGATGAAGAGCAGCCCTCCAAACCATTGAGCACTAAACCTGAGGGCTTAGATGAAGCAATCTGGAAGGTTGAGAAAAAGGAATACCTTGAGTGGACATTGCAGGATCAGGTGGCACAAGGCTTGATGAAATCTGCAGCTGAGAGCTCCCAGTGGCCCCACAGCTGACAAGAAAACTGCAAAATCCATGTGGGATGGTTGGAAGGCCCTACACATCAAAAATCAGCAAAAGATTAATGTTCACTACTACTTTGAGGACCTTTACACTCAGAAGTATGCTGATGGCACTAGCATGGCTGACCACATTGCTGCAATGCTTGATATCAAAAACAAGATCACAGTGGCTGGCAAGGAACTCCCTGACATTCATGTTGCCCACACGCTTGTGCTCTCATTGCTATGTACATCGTCATGGGACCTCATTAAAATTCAACTGTTTGGATTGGAAAAACTCATCCCTGAGGATGTGTTGACTTGACTCCAAGCTGAATACAACTGCTGATTTCACAAGAAAGAGAGTGAGACAGCTCTGCTTGCCTCAAAGAAGTCCAACAGCAAGAAGAAAGGCCGGAAGTCAAAAGCCAATGACAAATGCCGCTATTGTCAGGGGCTTGGACACTGGATCAACAAGTGCCCCAAGTGCATTGAGGATGAGAAGAAAAAAGGGGCTAGTGATGGTTCAAAAGCTGCACACCTTGCAGTCACCAACCTCCAAGAACTTTCTTGCAATCCTGGACAAGTGTATATGGCTGGAAAATTCAATCATACTGGCAACATGCTCCACCAAATGGTCCAAAAATTGTCACCTTGACTGATGTCCTTCATGTTCCAAAGATTGCTGCCAATCTTGTTAGTTTTGGTACCTTGCAATGTCAGGGTGCAACTTACAAGAGTTACATGGAGGGATCTGAGATTGGACTGATCATATTGAAGAGTGGGAAAGAGTTATTCTGTGCATCACTATTGGGTAGCACAGGCACCTTGTATCATATTGTCTGTGCCACAATGCAAACTGAGTCTGCATACATTGCCAGTGAGAGTCTCCATCTGTGGCATTGTTGCCTTGGACACTTGAATTATGATGCAATCAGAGATATGTGACAGAAGAACATGGTAATGGGCCTTACCATTACATCTCCCATTTCCTAGGACCACATTTGCAAGGGCTGTGCCCTTGGAAAATCACATTGTACACCTCTCCCCTGTGCCAGCACTACCACCTACAAAAAAATGGGTCTTGTCATAGTCAATCTCACTGGTCCGATGTCCATTGAGACATGGACAGGGATGTGATATGCCTTGGTTGTTGTCAAGGTTAGCTCCTGGTTCAAGGTTGGTCAGCTCTTGAGACTAAAAAGTGAAGTCAGTGCTGCACTACAAGACATTATTGCAATGTTAGAGAGACAATGAGGCTTAAAGCTCAAACAAATACATTCAGAGGTAGGGACAGAGTTCCTAAAGAAGCTACTCACTGAGTTCTGCCATCAAAATGGAGTCCTTCATGAGACAACTGTGCCTTACACACCTAAGCAGAATGGGATAGCTGAAAGGGCTATTGCCATACTCTTCAAGATGGTGCGATGTATGCTAGAATGGACCTGCACTACTGGGGCAAGGCATTCATGAATGCAATCCATATTTGAAGCTGCCTCACTCACTTTTGCTCTGAATGGTATTGTGCCACAAGAAGCCTGGACAGGCCAAAAGCCTGATGTCTTGCACCTGTGGATTTTTGGATCCATCACATACTCCAATATCCCTAAGAAACTCCAAGGAGGAAAGCTAGAGGTTACATCAGTTAAATGCTGCATGATTGGCTGGTGGACTGACAAAACAAAAGGCTACAGGCTTGAAGATGTCAAAACTAGCAAGCTCATCACAGCAAGAGATGTGCATTTTGTGGAAGATGATAGTCCTGGAGATTTGGCTGAGTTTGAGGCATGAGGTAACCTGCCATCTGCAGAGGACGTAGCAGCCTTGGTCTCCAAAGGACACTGCTGGCATCACTTCTGCTCAAGCACCTCAATCTATGGCTCAAATGCCAGCATCTGCTGAAGCACCAATCTTAGAGACATCTCCCATTGTTTCTGAGCCCCACACTAGCTGCCACCGCATCCAACACCTCAAAATACCACAACCTACCTCAGAGAAATCATCTGATGTGCACCTGTCACCAGGTTGGATGCTACAGCATTGTAGTCATGGATGACAAATCCTCTGAAGAAGAGCATAATGGTCAGCATAAAGCCTATGTTGCCTTTGGAGAGAATGAACCAAAAATTTACTGTGAAGCCATGTCCTCCACTTGCTCAAAGCAGTGGGAGGAGGCGATCATGACTGAGTATAAGACTTTGCGGAAGACCAGCACCTTTGAGTGGGTCCCAATGCTTCCTGAAGGTTGGAAAGCCATTGGAAGTTGCATCATGTTCTGCATGAAGCACAATGGCAATGGAAACATCTCTAAATACAAAGCTTGGATCGTAGCAAAGGGCTTCTCACAAGTCTATGGTCAAGACTTCACTGATACTTTCTCCTCCATTGCCAAGTTCACCACCCTGTGCACTTTGTTATCTATTGTTGTCTGCAAGGACTGGAAGCTTCATCAAGTCAATGTCGTTACAGGTTACCTTTGCAGAGACCTTGAAGAAGAGATATACATGGCAATACCAGAGGGAGTGACCATTGAGGGGAGGACTGACGGCTACCTTAGGCTGAAGAAGCCTCTCTATGGACTTAAGCAAGCAGGACAGCAATGAAAAACCAAACTCAATGAGGTGATGTTAAAGGCTGGTTTTGAGAAAAGCCAGGCAGATGACTGCCTTTACATCTTAAAGAGAGATGGTGAGATCATGATGTTAGTCTTGGTGTATGTTGGTGACATGGCACTCACTGCCAAGAGCCTCAAAACCCTGCAGAAGTTTAAAACCAAATTGTCTGCTGAGTTTAAGATCTCAGATTTGGGTGAGCTGAGGTATATACTGGGCATTCCAAGTGATGAGGTAGACAAGCATGCACCATTTCCCTGAACCAGTCTGCCTATATCCACCAAATACTCATGCGCTTTGGTATGTCCAAATGCACTCCCATATCTATGCCCTCCACCGTTAAACAAGTCTTGTCCATCTCACAGTCACCAAAAAGCAAAAATGAATGTTTGGACTGAAATACCTTGAAATTGTTGGTGCACTTTTGTATGCCACCCAAATGCAACCCAACATCCAATATTCTGTTGGAATTATCTCTCAGTTTAGTGGCAACCCAGCTGTAAAATGAATACTACGCTATCTAAAGGGCACCATTAACTTAGAGTTAGTGTTTGGAAGGAGTGGGAGTAACAAAATTGACCTTGTAGGCTGGACTGATTCCAACTGGGCACAGGACATCAACTCATGCCACTCAATTGGCGGATTTGTATTTGACATGGCTGGTGGATCTGTATTGTGGGTCAGCAAAGAAACAACCCACAGTTGTGCTGTCAATGGTCAAAGCCAAATACATGACTGCATCAAATGCAACCAAAGAAGCTATCTTGCTCCGAGTTCTTCTTGAGGACCTCAGATACCCTCAGTTACATGCAACTGTCATTCACGTGGACAATCAATGATGCATTACATTGGCCAGGAATTCTGTCACACACTCACAAGTGAAGCATATTTACATATGGCACCATTTCTTGTGCAAGCACATTGAGAGGAAAGAAATAAATCTCAATTATTGTTCTACCCAAAAACGTGATTGCTAACATCTTCACAAAAGCTCTACTGCATAAAGCATTCAAAAAGTTCTGTAATGCACTGGGAGTCAGCTAAGAGTGAAGATCTCATCAAGTGGGAGTGACAAAAGTGTGCATCTGCACTTATCCATTTAGTTCCTCAATTGTCATCTTATCTCTGAACCTGCAAGTAGCAACAGTCGCAAAGAGTAATAGTTTTTCAGTTCATGTTTGCTTACATGAAGTTCAACCTCTTATGGAGGTACTGATGAGGAAGGCCTGTTGGAATTGTGAGGAGAGGTAAGTCATGGGGGTGTCTGGGGATAAAATTGTTGCACAGAGGTAAGAAGCTGTAGTGGAGGAGACATCAAGGTTTGGCCCACAATTTAGTGTGTCTTCCTAAACTGCTGGCTTGTTTTCTGTAAAT
The DNA here is from genome assembly GCA_003313055.1 of Termitomyces sp. MG145. NCBI lineage: Eukaryota > Fungi > Basidiomycota > Agaricomycetes > Agaricales > Lyophyllaceae > Termitomyces > Termitomyces sp. MG145. Next base: position 5,959 of record QGOB01000585.1, on the reverse strand, counting down.
TAGTAGTTGCAGTCCTTGCCATTGATGGTCCAGACCGCATGGCCCATAGTGCGGCAGTTGGGGCAATCATTGATGAAGTGCCACTGCTTGCCACACAGGATGCACAAGCCTTCCTTGCATTGGGACTCCTGTACATTGTTGGGTACATTGATCCAGGGTCAGTCAGAGTTCCAGACCCAGTTGGCCTGCAGAGACTCTTTGTCCCTGGAGGTGCCTGTGGGGTTGGTGGGGAGGTTGGGTTCATCAGGAGGGGATCTCCGGAGCTTTGTCAAGTGTAGCAGTGTTGAGCTGGGCAGGAGAGCAGTGGCCAGTGGGTTGAGTTGGTCTAAAGAGCCCCTAGCCTGGGTTGTGGCACGGAGCAGCAGTGGCACCAGCAGGCAATCCTGCATGTGTCCCCCATGGCTGCCAAGAGCATGGGTTTGTGGGGTTCCAGCTGTTCTGGGGGGCCGTGGACTCACTCCGGTCTTCTCAATACTGCTGGTCAACTTGAGTGACAAGTGCCTTGTACCCGTCATAGTTGGTCTGCTTGGGGGCAATGCAGAGGACGTCCTTGATGGCATTGGGGTAGGGCGCAGCAGAGGGCATTGTAGTTCTAACCCATTTTGTAGGCTTCCTGCTTGGACCAGACAATGAAACTAGTGAAGCATTCCTTCGAGTGCATCTGGAGATTGATAAGTGTCTCCTCCACTTCTGCCATGGTGTTGTAGATGCCAAATTTGCCAGAGAATTCTTGGACAAAGGCCTGCCAATTGAAGAGGATGGGGTTGGTGGAGTCATACCATAGTAGGGCAGTGTAGTGATCATAGACTATGCTCTGGAGGTATGATGCTGCAAATGCAACCTGGGAATTCTCAAGCTGGAAGGTGACCAGTTCTACTTGGAACATGGTGAGACATTGTGTGAGGTAGGTGCACCACTTGCAAGGGTTGTGGCCTATGAAGGGTTCCAGATTCTGTATATCAAGCTTCCCTTCACATGCTAGGGTGTTGTGGGTGTTGTCCAGAGCATTTTGGGTTCATGTGGAGCCGGCATTGTAATAGTAGTAGAAGTTGTTGCTGCCGGGTCATTGGGGGGGAAGGCGTTCATAGCCAGGCCCCATCCACCTAGAGGTCTGCCATCCAGGGGTTCTCCACTTGGTGGAGGCCCATTTTCTCCTGGAGCAGGTCCAGGGATCCACCAAGGGTGTGGAAGTGCTCTGGGGGCAGGAGTGGTCCTGGGGGAGGTGGTCCTCATGGCCCATGACTGCCTGGTGGTGGCCTCAGGGGAGGTGGGGGTCCAGGGGAAAAGGAGGGCATGGTGATCCTACATGGAAGGGGAGATGAGTTTGACCTGGAGGGGGGCATGGAGGTGCTGGAGCTCTAGGGCAGGGTTTGCAGGGAGAGAGCCCATTCCTGTAGCTGCCTCTGAGGTTGAGATGGGGGGGCCTGTCATGGGCAAAGTCAGGTACTGGAGGGGGGGGCCTCACCAGGTCTGGTTGCTCTCTTGTTGGGGGGTGCCAGCTTGTTGACATAGGATAAGGTATGGGGGGATATGGCTTCATTATAGGGAGGGGCAGGTTGTGTGGGTTTGGTGCAGAGAGGTTGGCCTGCTCTGACTGGCTCCAGGTGCAGAAGACACTGGGGACTGAGTGGGCCCTAGCACATGACAAGAAGCTGATGGTGCGAGCAGTGGGTTGGTTGAAGAGGCCCCCTTCTGGGTTCAGGGATAGGAGGGTTGCAGAGGTGGCATTGAGTTCCTGCTGCTAGCATTGGGCCAGAGGCAGGGCCTGGTCCTGGAGCTGGCTCAGTTCTTCCCATTGTACATGGAAAGAGTGGGTGGGGTTGACGAGGTCCTTGAAGCATTGGGGTGTGAGGCTGGTGTGAATTTTGTTGACAAGGGCCAGGAGTTCAGCCTGGAGGGCAGCATCCACTTGAAGAGTGTTAGTGATGTTGTCGGGGAGGTTGCCCTTCTGGTAGCTCTCATGGAAGTTGAGGAGGCGGTCGGCCCATTGCTCTGGGGTGCTGGAGACATTGAGTCATCCCAGACTGATGAGGAGGGTGCACACATGCTGGAAGAAACACAAGACATTGTTGCGCTGCTGTACATAGGCCTTGACCTGTTGCTGGCATGTGAGGGAGGAGGGGGGTGTGTGCTGGTGGAGCTGCCATGGGCTGTGGGGCATTGGGGGTGAATAGTATGAGGAGTTCTTGGACTGGGGCTGGATAGGGGAGGTAGCGTCCCAGGGCAAAGAATGCATCACTGGTGGGGCCCCAAGCATTGGGCAGAGTTTTGGGCGATCTGCTGGGCAAGGTTTGAGAGTATGCCTCTGGGTGGTTTGGCCTGGGGTTGTAGTGCCAGTCTGGAGGTAGACCCTGGCTGATTGAGGGTCTGTAGAGTATGGAGTTTGGGTTCAGGGCCCAGTGGCACAGGAGTAAGGTGAGGTAGTGTTTGATGGAAGGTGTGGAGTAGGGGGTGTGGGGGGAGTTGATGGTGTATGGGCCCTTAAGGATGGGTCAGCCATAGTAGTTGTACCCTGCAGGGGTGTAGTGTAGTAGCCATCAAGTATGGGGTAAGGTAGAGTCTTGATATTATGTCAGGTCCTGCTGACAACGGAGGCTCAGCTACACTGAGAAGTCCTTACTAGGTGATCTCAGGAGGCCAAGTACAGGTCCAGGGCTCCTTGGAAGCTCCGGTGCAACTACAAGTGGCCTGGAACAGAGTCCGGATGCTCTGGAGTATGAGTAGTGATGCACATGAAGATGGGTGTGCTCCGGGTTGAGGAGCACAGATTCAGGGAATTGGAGTTTTTACTGGAGAGGCAAGGAAGGATGGGAAAGATAAGATTGATTGGGAATGGAAGTAGGCTTGGAAGTTGATAGGGATGAGTACAGAACAGATAGGAGATAGATTGATCAGGAAACTGGGAAATGATAAGAGATACGGAACTGGAGATAGAGATAGGGGAAAAAGATACAAGACAGAAAATGGAGAGATAGAGGAGAGATACGGAATAGGAATACAAGTCATGGAACAGAGTACAGGGCACAGAGACAAGATATGAGAGATGAGACAAGAGAGATAGACAGAGATATGAAACAAGACTGGAATAGAAACAAAGACTATGGTGAATATCAAGACTACTTGACTCCTATGCTACCCTACATATATTACCTACATATATGTCATGGGACAGGGTCCCAGCCCAGGACTGTGGCACCTGATTGTCTTCTAGTTAAGTCTCAGAACAGGCTCTCAGCCCTAGGGTCATGGCAGCTGTCAGGGCATATTGGCATGGGCCACAGCTGCCTTGCATGTGCGCCCCATCAATGCCACAGAAGCAGATGGCCTGGTGATGTGCTGAGGGTTTGCAGGAGGAATGTTATGTGATGGCTGGGATGCCAGGGGCTTGGGTGTATCCGACAACAGGGAAGCCTCAGAGTCACGTGTCAGCCAAGATGCCAGAGGTTGGTGACACCCAGGGGTCCATCTGGAGATGGCCAAGGGTGTTGCCAGTGCAGTGTCATGAGGTTGTTGGTGGCCCTGGAGGTGTGTAGGTTGTGACAGATACTCAAGTATCTGTCACAAACTCCAGCCCCTCATACGCTGCTCCAACCCTAGCACAAACCTCCCCAGCACCTCTCGCACACCTCCAGGGCTACCAGCAACCCCACAATGCTGCATCGGCAACACCCACAGCCATCTCTGGACAAACCTCCGGGCATCACCAAACTCTGGCATCTCGGCTGACACGTCACCCCGAAGCTTCCCTGTCACCAGACACATCCGGACCTCCAGCATCCTGGCCATCACATAACATTCTGCAACATTCCTCCTGCAAACCATTGGCACATCATTGGGCCACATGCTTCTGTGGCGCTGGCAGGCGCCACCATCACACACCAGGACCACCGACCTGTCCAATGCAAAACCACCACGACCTGTGCCAGCACGTCCCAACAACTGTCATGACCCCAGGGCCAGAAGCCTTCCCTGGAGACTTAGCCAGAGGACAATCAGATGTTACGGTCCTGGGCTAGAACCCTGCCAGAGACTTAGTGGAAGGGTAGTACATAAACCATAGGATAGTATACAAGTTGAGTAGTCTTGATATTCATACTTGCCGGGGACTTAGCAGAAGGGTAGTACATAATCCATAGGGTAGCATACAAGTTGGGTAGTCTTGATATTAATCATAGTTCTCCATATTTCTGTATTCTCTGTCTCTGTCTCTATCTCAATCTATTCTTTTGCCTCTCTCTCTCTCTCTCTCTCATCACATCTCTTGTCTCTCATCTCCATGCCTTGTATCTCCGTTCTGTGACTTGTCTCTCTGTTCCATATCTCTCCTCCATTTCCCTATCTACTGTTCCATATCTCTTTCTCTCTATTTCTACTTCCTGTTCCGTATCTCTCCCCATTCCCAGTTTCCTGACCAACCCATCCCCCATCCATTCTGTACTTATTCCCACTGCTTCCGAACCTACTTCCACCCCCCAATCCATACTACCTTCCTGTTCTCCATTCCTCCCTCCATTAAAAACCCACCCTGCCACCTGAACTTGTGCTCCTTTACCCAGAGCACTCCCAACCTCACATGTGTCGCTACTTGTACCCTGGAGTGTACGGACTTCACCCCAGACCACTCGTAGCTGTACTGGAGCTCCTGCAAAGCCCTGGACCTGTACTTGGCCTCCCAAGCTTGCCTAGTAAGGACTCGCCAGTGTAGCTGAGCCCTCATCGTCAGTGGGACCTGACATAATATCAAGACTCTACCTTACCCTGTACTCAATGGCTACATACACCTACGCCTACACCCCTGCTGGGTATAACTACTATGGCTGACCCATTCCTGAGGGCCCATACGCCATTAGCTCCCCCCACGCTCCCTACCCCGCACCCTCCATCAAACACTACCCCTCTTTACCCCCGCGTCACTGGGCCCCCATGTCATACGGACCCTCAATCAGTCAGGGTCTACCTCTGGACTGGTGCTACAACCCCGGAACCGCGCACCCAGGGGCACACCCCTGAACCTTGCCCAGCAGGCTACCCAAAACCCTGCCCAGCACCTGGGGCCCCCCTTAGTGCTGCATTCTTTGCTCCAGGACCCTATCACTCCTACCCAGCCCCAGTCCAGGAACACGCTGACATCACCCACCCCCAATGCCCCCGACCCACTGTGGCCCCTCCGGTGCATACCCCATCTTCCCCTCTTGCGTGCCAGCAACAGGTCGAGGCCTATGTCCAACAACGCAACGATGTCCTACGCTCGTTGCGCATCACCCCGATAGACTTCTCCCAACATATAAGGGCCCTCCTCATCAGTCTGGGGCAGCTCAACATCTCTGGCACCCTGGAGCAATGGGCTGACTGCCTCCTCGATGTCCATGAGAACTACCAAAAAGGCAACCTTCCCGATAACATTGCTAACACTCTGCAGGTAGATGTAGCCCTCTGGGCTGAACTTCTGGCCCTAGTTGACAAAATCCATACCAGTCCCACACCTTGACATTTCCAGGACCCCGTCTACCCTGCCCACTCTTTCCACGTGCAGCAGGAGGAGCCAAGCCAGCCCTGGAGCCAAGTCCCATCCACAGCCCAACACCAGCAACGGGAACTCAATGCCACCTCCACAACTCTCTGGTCCCTGAACTTGGAAGGGTCTCTTTGATCAACCTGCTGCCTGCACCATCAGTCTTTCATTCCACACCAGGGCCCATTCTGTCTCCAGCATCTTCCGCACTTGGCCCCAGCTGGAACCAGCCGAACCTCCTCGCACCAAGCCCATGCAGTCTGCCCTTCCCCCTGACAAAGTCACATTCCCCCACACCTTATCCTATGTCGATGATCCTGCACCCCCCAATGAGGAAGCAACCAGACCCGGCAAGGCACTCCCACCCCTTCCGACACCCAACTTTGTCCATGACAGACCCCCCCATCTTGACCTCAGAGGCAACTATGAGAACAGGCCCCCTCCATG
>QGOB01000584.1:17759-72124 GCA_003313055.1 Termitomyces sp. MG145 | reverse complement strand
CTTGATCAGGCGAAATCCTGTGTGGTGGGGCGAGGAGCGGCTTCTGGAAGCATGGGGGAGCACCTTGTTGATACGTCGTGACAGGATCTCAGGTGGTCATATGTCATATGGAGCTGTCCACGGATAAATCTAAATCAATGGCGAAGAAAGATTTGCACTGTCAACTGTCCACAGCCCTGCAGGAACGGACATTGAATACATTGCAGCAGCCAGGAGGTATGTATGTTATCGTAAGTATACAGGGATTGATGGATGGGATACACATATGTAATACGGGACACAAGACTAACGACATACGCGGGGGAGGCGTTATTTCTCGAATTGCCTCGCCGAAAAAAAAAAAAAAAAAAAAAAACACACAATCGGAATTAGAATTACTTGTGTATGAGCACCATCAGAAACCGCAATACATGCACTCCTGTTAGGATGTTGAAAATACACCACATACACGCCATGAGATTCAAGGAAGTACGGCGTGTAATGAGCCAACCATCAGGACCACCCATACAAATACACGCGTGGGATTCGGGGAGTGAGGCCAGGGCGCCGCCCTTTTTCATATCGAGATCGGTGGGATCGGTGGTGGGGTTATACGTGGAACGCGGGGCGCAATGCTGTTGAAACTTTGGAGTCGGCGAATGATCGACCGTAGGGTGCCGAGGGGCTGTATGTGTGGACCCCCAGCGGCGGAGATGACGCGGCGAACGAGCCCCCCGCCTGACCGGAGCGCACGTGCGATTGGGAGTACCGGCTTGACGGAGCATAGGCATCTTCTTTGTCATTGTAGGCATCTGCTCTCTTCTCCCAGGGTTGTTGTCTCGATGTCGTGTAGACGGGCGATGAATCGTCCGGCAGCGATTCGAGCTCGTCGTCTTCGTCGTCATCAGACACGTCTGATTCGTGTTCCATCGATCGAGTCGCCATGGAAGAAGAAGAAGAAGAAGGATGGTGCTGGTGGTGGTGGTGGTGCGTCTTTGTGCGGGAATCTCCGGTGACGAAAACGAGGTTGGTAGGCGAGCCTCGCTTTCGGCGACGACGGTTGTCTGCAGCTTGTGGTCTAGGCACCGCTGGGGCCGTGTGATTTCGATAATGCCGACGCATATTTGAGTTCACGTTGAACTCACGAGCGCAATTCGGCCAGGGACACCGAAAGGCTAAGTCAGTAGTTGAGTCAATTAAAAACTTTACATGATCAGAAGAAGTAAGAAATGGGCGACTGACGAGTGGCACCGGTATGTGTGTTGACGTGGATACGAAGGCTACTGGGCCTATTGAAGCGTTTGAAGCATGTGGAGCAAACATGTTTCTTGCCGTTGTGAGAACTAGAGAGATCACCGTCGCTGACAGTATCGGGGTCGTCGGGTGAGGGACCGCGAACAGGACGAGAGTTTATAGGCGAGGCAGCAGTAAAAGAGATGATGCCAGCAGAATAGCCGCTGTAAGGAAGAGGCATATCACTCGTGTATTCTGATTTACGCTGCGAAGTGATGAAACTGCTGCGGGAAGGACGAGCTTGGGCGATGCCTCGCATCATAACAGCTTCCTGGTCCGATACGGGGACTCTAAAGACAGATCCGCCGGGCATCTCAGCGCGAGGCGAGTGAGTAATATTTGTGGAGGTTCCACCTCTGTTGAGAAAGGTCGCGCTGGAAGCAATGTGCTCAAGGGACGAACTAGATGGGTTTGACCTCAGGATATCAAAAGAGACAGGTGGTTGCGAATGAGGGCCAGTATCAGATTGCTTTGAACAGACATGGTTTCTAGGAGATGAATATGCAGTGGGTGGCCGCATGGTGAGCAGGGGAGAGGGGAGTTGATCAGAAGTCTTGCTGGTGTCAATAGAGAAATCAAGGATATTGAGGACAAATAGACGTACGGAGTGACGGCGAGGAGTGTGGCGAGATTCCTTTAAAAGATGTTCTAGAGGGTGATGAGCACTTGAGTGAAGAGAAATGAATGGGAGAGAAGAATACCAGGAAACATCTCATGAATGCTGGGTAGAGCGACGAGGTGTTGCATCGGGGAAAAGAGTGAGTTGAGGGAGGATTAGTTAACTGATATTTATTGTATTGAACACGAACGATCAGCGTGGAGAATGAAGGCAAATAGACTGTGGTCCGAGGGTTTAGCGCCGAGAAAGGGGGAACCAAAGGAGAGACTGGCCTTTAGGGCAGCCAAAAGGAGAATTCCGAGCAAGGCTAATGGTGAATCGAAGTGAGTGATTTGATGCGGCAATGAAGAATATCGGCAAACTCTGTACCGAAAAGAGAGGGATTGGCGCTGAATCCGACTTTGGCAAGGTGTCGATTTGCCGCTTCATTTAGTCTTGGCTGCCTCATTCCTTGTCCCCCATTACATACAATCCGAGGACAAGCCATCCCTGAAGATCGCCTCGTGTGCCCATACCCCCTCGGTGCCCTCAAACCCGAACTCGAAAACAAAAAAAGAAAAACCCCCATGTCGTCGTGGGAAAAAGGCACCTATGGGGACGATCTCAAATTTTGTGATTGTCACTCCGCGAAGGCCCATGACACACGGACATGCGACAATGACTGGCAAGGGATCTGCGCCCCCATCAATCCCATCTTTTCCTTTTCCGCAAATCTTCCCCAATCGAGTCCATCCTTTTCCCATCGCCACAATCCCATTCTAGAACAATCCCTCCACCATGCGGATCGGTTTCAGCCCGAACCGACCTCACTCTCGTCGTGGATCTATCTACTGGCTCATGGCCCACTTATGACTTGACGAAGCCAAAGTTTAACCCAATATCGGTTTCTTAGATGTTTCCCGTAATCTTCTCCATTACAAAACTGCCGATCACGTCGCCGGTCAAGTGTCAACCGGTGTTCTAAACCTGCAGGCGTGGGGCGAGAGGGACGGCACTTTCGGCACACGAAAGATCTGCAAAACGGCGACACAAGTACCCATGCAAATCGGCAAGAACGACCAGAATTCAGCTGTCCAAGTTCCCGTTTTACCGGATTCTGGCCTTCTTCGGGTGAGTCGCAACTTGCAAAGGCCTCGCATGCCTGATGTCGGACTCAAGCAAGAATCCCCTGGCAAGTCCCTGGACTACGCGGAGCTGGCCTAGACCCTTACTTTTTCCCTCCTTCTTTCAACCCTATATGTGGCGCGTGCTAACTCTCAAGAACAAAAGCATCACCAAAACCGATGGATCAATGCTGCCCTTCCTAAGCGATCTGCCTCTAGACCCATAACGTTTTCACCTACAAGTGCCGTTCCGATTCTGAAACCTTTTTACCTCGTGTGTTTACACGCTCACACCTGACCCACTTGTATCCCACACATCGTGTTGTCCACTTACACCATAAACGGCTTCCCTGATAATGAGCATAATTACTTGCCGCATCAATCGACGCAAAAAAAGAGATAGTCCGTCTTCCCGATTTCTGATTCACGAAATCGCAACTGCCATATTCTTATCACAAGGGACGCACGCGCTTTCATCTCCAACAATCGCCGTAGCACCGCGCATCGTCCTATTACGGGCCAATGAAACCCACTGATGTACAACAAACTTCATCCCCTCACATCCGTAAACGAAGGCAGGAAGTTACCCGAGTGATTGCCCCCCGACGTCGGCGGCAGCTCTAGGAACCCCCAGCCGACGCTACTTTTGGGTACAACAAGGGGCCGTCAGCGCTCCCGTGTTACCCAGAACGGTAGTAATCCGACGAAGAACACTCGTCAGCACTTATCGCGCACGGGAACAAGTGATGGGATCACTATTGAGCCCCGGAGAACTTGTGGGATTCAATCAACTTTTGTGGGTGAACCGTCCGGGAGGACCCTAATTTGCCGGGATTAGACCGGAGAGTAAAGTATTCACCTGTAGATCCGTGGTAATCGTGTTGGGGTCTATCGGTTAATTGCATCCCTTTAGTCTACAAAGTTGCGCGGAGGGTACAGTACAACTCGGATATGTGTAGCCAAGTCCCAGCAGATTTTTCATCGAGTGTCATGGGACCGTCTCACATCGTTAGAGATCCAACGTCAGCGTGGGCTGAAAGAGTCGTAATGTATCAAAACGCCTGAAAATCCATGTCAATGAGAAGAAGAAGCCCATAGTCATGGATTATTGGGTGGTTCGGCAGATAGCGCCCGGCCGGCATGGCTCATGGATAATCGTTTCCATTGTAGAATAATCTTTAGATAGGACTTACTCGGGTTGTAGATGAATGCTTTTTAGTAGCGAGGGACGTGAGTTTGTCGGTTCAGAGTAGAGGTTGACGTAGAACGTGTTCGGCATACACATAGCGAAGGAGACAGTTAGAAACCCCTTCAAGAGAAAGTTTGGACGGTTCAAAGTGAAAAATCACGTCCGGTGTTTGACCCTCGGAGTCCAGTCGCCGGGGGGTGGAAAGTCCAGGGTTGAAAGAAACCCAAAAGAAATCCATGCATGGCAAGTGATGTGGTGGCTATGCAGCCAACCTGTTGGATCGTGGGATCGTGGGCCAAAGCCGGCCTTTACGACAGTGTTTTTGACGTACACTTACCAAACTGTTTCCAATCCCTACCTCCAGCAGGCCATGCATACATAATGAGGTGAGTACTGAAGCCTTGAATGGCTTTCCAAGCAACATCTTCCGGCGCTCTTACTACTGATTCAGGAGTCGACGACGGTCAATGGTCGAAAAATCGGAATCTCTAGGCGCGCAACCCAATAGCCCATTCAATCTATCCAATGTCATTTGTTGTCCAACCTTGTGTGACGTCGTGACTTGCCCACCGCGACAACCGTGGCGCCTAATCGCGATTCCTGACATTGGCCTAGTGGGTTGATATATATATATATATTCACGAGTCGGAAGTAGCTTTTTAATGTTCCCTGGGAGAGGCTACCATCCTCGTGGCTCCATCCCAATCAATTATCAGCGCCCCCCATACCATAATTGCTCGAACCATTATTTTCGTATGTCTGTCTCCCTACCCATCTCTGTCAATTTATCATTCTGTCTGAAAAAAAGAAACAATACCGGGATATGATCACCACTTCTACTCCGCATGTGAATAAAAGCAGATATCGAGGATCATGGAAAGGCGACGTGGAACCCCGCTCCCGGTTGTCCGAGCCACGACCCTTGGCAAGTGCGTTCCTGATCTACATTCTAGATGATGGGGGGAAACTGCCGGGGAGATCGGGAAACCCCTCCACGATTTCTCGTACATGTTGTAACAGCATCTTGGAGGCGTCTAATCTGTCCATTTTCGATTATCCGTTTTATCGCAGTAGGGGGTGTCATGAGGCCATACTAAGTGTGAGAATCGACCACAGCTATTGGGGGCTGTTGTTCGGCCCACTTGGGGGACGCGGATTTGGTCTTTGCCATAGATATGTTTTGGACCCCAACGTGAGCGTTTTTATGGCAGTGACATTACTCGAGTCGTCGAACGGTCCAACCAAGCACCCAATATATATATAGCCGCCTTTTCTCTGTTGATGTCATTTATTTATTTTTCGTATGTGACAGTATATTTGATAGATTGAGCGCAAAGTGCCGGTCCATCGGGCGCTTTTCACCATCCGCAGCAAACTAATATAACAAACTATCCACAGTCCAGACACAAATGGTCGCTCTGTGCTCGCAAACCCTCGTTATATCAGCTAGCTGATCTACTTGTGAGTCGTGCAGTCACATTCTTTACCCAGCCGACCCGAGCTGAGGGATCTTCGCAAATGCGTTCGGGACAGTGCTAGGATCCAAGATTCAGATAGTTTGGGGTTGTTAGTACACCACTTACCACCGCCCCTCGAAAGAGGGTGCGATCTCTAGCCAGATTTGAATCAATCCTAAATCCCGCCGGGGGAGTGGAAACGAAGGGCTGCCGGGCGTGATGCTCGTGTCAATAGGACTGACTGACACCTGCACTGCACCACCAACTGACAACGAGTATCAGTCCCGTCCGACATGGGCTGTTCTATTCCCATTTCACGGGTTTGTCAGACGTCTTGAAGCGAATCCCACCGAGACTCCAGTTGGTTTAATGGCGCATGATGATATAGGTTGAAACCCAAGTTGCACTAAACTTGGGTTCGATGCTTGAGGTCAACGTCTCGAGATCATTTGACCCATTGAGTTCTCTGTTCTCGTTTGTGGCCCCGCTTTTGCTCTCTTTTTGGTCGCTCACGGCTCCATCTCACCGTATCCAACGGTTAGTCTTCTGTTATGGTTCCTCTTACGATACTGTTGCTGCATTCACACGACATATATTGTATCAGCACGCTCAAAGTTCTTGTTTATGACAACCTCACCCTGCGCTCTGGATATGTACCTCTTCCAGAAAACTTATCGCCGACCTCTTGTCACACACGTACACACATCTTCCGACTGCACTTGAACAAGACGCCGTCGTTCTATGATGGATCATACGTAATGTACGGTAAGGTGTTGTTTCCGAATGCCGAGGGCGAGATGGGTACGACATCGTTGACGCCGCAGTACTTTGAGTGACATGCATCCATTTTATTGAAATGTGCTCCTTTCTTGTTATAAACACTGCAATCAGTATTCGAGAAACGGGTTTGACCCTGACTTACCATAAGATACCTACTATAGCAGGCCCCATGCTCTGTCTTCTCAATATCACTCCTTTCTTTGGCTGAACACCACGTTCGACAGCTAATATGCCCTCGGACGCAGTCATTCCCGGCGATACAGCGATAGACCCAGGGTCGCTGGCCCCGAGGCGTGATGTGTTGTTATCCCTCGGCCCTTGAGGATTTTCAAATCAAGGCCCCGACAATGTCAGGGTAAATCCTCAACGTCGGGGACTGAGTGAATGACGTCGTTTTGGCCGAACTATCTATCTACCGGGTATCTCCCTCATTATGCACCCCAGATCTCATGCACATGCACCTTCCCGTCCCCCACACCCGATTGTAATTACAAAAGGAATATTCTTTCCGAGAATCATTGGTGGCTGCGATCGGTCCGGTGATCCAGTATGTTCAACATCCCCCATAATGGATCCTTATAACTCATAGAGTGGCAATAGGATCCTTCGGTCCTCCGGTCAGAGCAAGTATTGTTTCTAAAACAATATTATTCAAGATGCATAGTGACCAAGTCAATGACCGAGTACAGGTGGTGGGAAATCGTCATTGAGGTCAGATCTTGTGGGGGTTGAGTGGACGTTGATGGGAAGAGGATTCTGAGCAATCAGCTTCAGTCAAGGTTAAACTTGACACGTTACTCGTTATTTATTGAGAAGCTCCAAACGATTGAACTTTCGAAGATTTTTCGGTAAGATCCACTTTTGATACTGATTTCGCGCAGGCGTCGTAGGCGCAAGTTGTGATTATGAACTTCTTCATGTTCACAGGAAGTAGTAAGGAATGATCTGAGCGGAAACGAGACGCTTGCGCCGGAGCCAGCTATTTGTGCCGTCAGCTGTTTGCCCATGGAAAGTCATCCCACACGTTGCGTTCTGAGGGAAACTCATGATGTGCGAAAATAAGATGACAAACCTTTCGACGGTCATGCCTCCATTTCCATTGGCTTCTCGGAATTAGCGTCCTGGAAAACCGTTATAAAACCTGTGAGTAAAGCTTAACATGTAGCCCGAGCGGCCTCAAAACGCTTCAATGTCTCTTTCTCGTGTGGTCCTTGCCATTATCCAGGCTGTGTGCAACCACTACGCATGCGCCAAGGCACCAAATCCTACTCAGACAAAGACTCGCTATCACGCTGACCAATCCTTCATCCTTCAAATAGCGCCTTCAATTTTCAAGGCATGTAGGTAGTCCTCTCTCGGGTCTATTCCACAATTTACGGTTTCAACAGATTCATTCATACATTCTATGGACATGTGTCCTCTTTGAGACAATCCTTCACATGTTCACTTTGTTCCCGGTTATATCTCTATCCCCAATTCCCACTTGGGCTCTCATATGTCCCTTCTCACCCTCTCACCCACGTATCTATGCTACCCCACTCTTTGTTGCCGGTGTGATGATCGTGGCTCTTGGCACTTACATCCGCCATGACTGCTACCAGACTCTCGGGCATTTCTTCACCTTTGAACTCACTGTGGACCCTGCTCACAAACTGGTGAAGCAGCGATGCTATTCATACGTCAGGCACCCGGCTTATACAGGGGTCCTGCTTATTGTAGTTGGCCTTGCGTTCTCTCATCTTTCCAAAGGCGCGTGGCTGACTTCCTGCGGACCATTGAGGACCCCTGGTCTTGCGACTGTGGTTAGTGCAGTGTGGTGGACGTGGGTGTTTTGCGTTGTGTATGATAGAGCACGGGCAGAAGACAACCAGATGAAGAAACTATTCAAAGACGAATGGGTCAAGTATGCCACTGATACCCCCTGGTGGTTCCTCCCCGGTGTGTACTAGGGTCACTAGACATACCATACTCCCTATTGAAGACGCGACAATGTATGCTTCTTTATGGTAACTTGAAGGGGCGAGATGTAGCCAAAGAGCGCCGATGCACTTTCACCATGACAAGATCGGAATCAGGTATCTAAATCGAGTGTAGTTTTGTTATCCATTCCACGGCACTTACTACGGACGGCTCTTTGTAAGAATAGCTGTGTCACAACACCAATCACTATGATATAAAAACTAGGCTTTTGAAGCTGTGAGCATTGTCCATTTGGTCAAATGCACCTGCTTGTATGTGTTGTAAATCATTGTGCGACAATCAGCGGGCTAAATGCCATGCCTAAATATGGCCCTGGAACCTGTTGGATCACAACAGGTTGAGGTCACACATGACAGTTAAATCCAAAAGTGATATTGAATAGCTATTACCAGAAAAATTCTAGGATGAATTTGAAAAGTTGCTTATGAACAATCTGAGGACTGTGAATCATTTCATACTGCTCTGATTTGGTCAATCTTGGGCAATCTCATCATTTGTCACAATGTTTCAACCTTATCAGGCTATGACATGATAACTCCACAATGATATTCACATGAGATTATCAATGACACACATCTGAATCAACTATATATTTAGATATCTATGACAGTATATTCAAACTGTTGTAAGCTGCTCCCTCAAGGTTTATGTGTGAATGAATATATTTTGTCACTTAGTATACATATATTCATAGCCAAATCATGATTTGATTTAGATTTGAGTACCCAATAGTTCAAACATCAAAATGTTTTCTGCAATGAATATTTGTTCTGAGAATGTATAATTTATAAATGTTCTCCAGGTACCACAAGGCAGATATACCAGCTTACCTGCCACAATGCTTCAAAGCCTGATGATTCATCAAGATATACTCCCTTATTTTTCATTGTTTTTACTGTCGTTAGCTTCTAGCCCATCATATTCATACTTATTCTTTGAATCTGAATGGTCATCTTGAAATAAATCATCCTGGGTCAGAGTAACTGTGTCAGACTGGACTGGATTGACCAGCTCAATCTCTAAATTAAATTTTTGGAACCTGAGATTTCCTAGTTTCCTGCACGGCATATATTGCTTCTTGGGTTGCAACAAGCTTAGATGAAAAGTTCTTAGAAGACCAAAATTTACTATGATGATATTGTTAGAAAAGACCAGCTGCATTGGTAGACTGTTGTGGTAAATGTTGGGGTGCCCTTTAAGAAAATGCTACCAACAATGGATCTTTGAGCATTCAGGCTGTCAATTACTTGACAAAGAAACACCATATCAATCACACAGGTATCTCTTACATTTCCATCTCTTCATAATTGACATTGAATTGAATTTCTCCTCAATTTCAAATGTCATGATTATCCCAAAAGCTCAACAACCCACGTCCGGCTTTTCTCAAGTAGGACTTTTCATTACAAGGTCACTGGGCCACAAGAGTTGAGTGTTGGGGGACGTGTATGCTACGTCCATTGTTGGTAAAGCAGTGGAGATAGAAAAAGGCTTGAAGTCTGATTTTCGACAGCTTGTCTAAAGCAAATTTATGGGAGAAGGTGTTATTAGATACAGGGTTCTGAGGTTGGCCATTGTCTGTATTTGCAGCATGTCCGTATTTCACGACTAGTGCAGGAGCCCACCGCCTTGACGTCATAATTCCATTGAATGGCGAGGACAGGAAGAACAAAGAGGACGAGACGAGTGAGACGAGCAAACATTGTATAGCAGGTAAAAAGTTGGGCAAGTAGTCAACTGATGATTGGTTGACTTGGGTATTCGCTCTTTTTAACAATTTTTGGCGCTGTTCCTAATGGCAGATTATGTTTAAAAGGCTGATCGGATGTTTGCATGTATCTGGAATAGTCAGCAACAGAAGGGGTTGGACTCTGCCCAACAGACCCAAAGTAGACTCCGCGTCAAGGCAAGATTTTTGGGTTTTAGGGCCTAAATGGAAAGACAGTATGGATTCTGAAGGGTAAAATTGTAGTACATATGGTTACAAAGGCATAACTGGCATGCTTAGAAGGCATCCAGCTGGAAAACTGGCAGGAGTGTCCATAATTACCATCCTTACTATACCACAGGGGTGATAAATACAATGTCTCAAGCACAAGCAGATAATAACTAGCTTCTTGAAGGAAATAAAAAGACTCCATCAGGGAGAAGCATGGTCTTACTGCTCCCTTGGCTAGTGGTGCTACTAGTACCTTTTTAGATGAAGACTTTGTATAGCACTACTGCCTCCTTACTAGCCTCTCATCCAGCCTATTTCAATCTATAATGTTGATGGGATTCCTAACAAAGCTGGGTCCATCGACAATGTCGTGGACATTGTTCTTCAGTATTGAGACCATGCTGAATGCACAACATCTGTACAGTCACCAGCCTTGGTAAGGAGAGTATGGTCTTAGGGTTCTCTTGGCATAAATCAGAAATTTACTGGAAGATTGATGTGGTGATGAAGATGAGTTAATGTCCCTCAAGGTGCAGTACTCATAGGGAGGAAGTTCAAGTGGAACATCAAAGCTGTGTCAAGGAGTGTCTAGCCATCTGTGCTTCTTGTTCTAGAGGTCCTATAGTGTCAGGTCCCAAATTTCATGACTAGTTCCAGATGAGGACACAGAAGACCTGGTAGAGCTTGCTCCTTTGCCTACAAATCTGAAGGAAGAAGCTATTGAAGAAGGCAAGCATCTCTTTGCCACAGCTTTCCATGCTCTCCCTACTGCTACAAACATCCATGTAGTCAAACCACATCCCAGCATGTAGCAGAAGTTTTTTCTGCTAACCCATGCCACATCCCCAGGCCAGCCCCAGATCTCTCTGCATGCCCCTATCACACCTCTCCCCCCCAGAAAACCCTCACTGCACCCCCAAAACCATTCCCAGACCTCTCCACATGCTCCCAATCAGTGACTGCTGACTATCCTGGATTTGACACATGCACTCAGACCCAAGCTTGCTCCCTCAATCACTTACTCTCTTTCTTCCTTTCTTCACTGGCCTATCAACACCCAATAGCCAGGCCACCCTTGGGGCATGCTGAGGCTTTGTGATGCCTCAATTCTTCATTTATGGAACCCTTCACCCTGTAGATAGTAGGCAGTCTCAATATTGCTCCTAGTTTCCTGTTTTTTTTTTTTTTTTTTTTTTTTTTTTTTTTTTTTTTTTTTTGCTTTCTCTGTGTGTCTCCTCTTATCATCTCTATCTGTTCCCATAACTCTAATGTTATTGCTTTCTCTACTCTGGCATAGATCCAGAACTACTCTCATAGACTCCTTAGACCTTTGCCATCATTCCTCCAAATCCCAGACTACCTTCAGCACCCTGACTTCCTTGGATGCCTCTGGCCTTCTTGCTTCTCTGACCAGTGGTTTATTGTTGAGCCACCAGGTCAGCAGAACCTGATATAATATCAAGACTCCCCCCACTCATTGGACACTCAATGGCCCACTATGCTAGACCCACATATGGACATCCCATCTCTAGTTGACTCCTATGGTTGACCCATCACTCAAATGTACTGTGAATCCAACTCCACTACCCCTTTAAACACTCAGCCCCCTCATTTCCATCCCATTTCTCCACCAACTGACACCGGTCTGCAGCTCTGCAGGGTTACAACCTTAGACCCTCTATCATCTAGGGCCTGGATTCTGACTAGCATACACTGGCAGCTGCCACCACCAGGGTTCCCTCCCTAGGGCCTACTCTAGAACCTGGCCCAAGACCCCAAATGCTCCTTGGACTGTTTCAATGATTAATAGAACTGGCCTCCTCACTGCCATGCATGGCTATGCACCTGGATCAGAGGAGATCACTTCCTCAACTATCTCCATGCTCCTGTAACCACTCTGCAGGAAATCCATATCAGCTCTTACTGTGAGAACCCACCTTTCACCCACAGAATGGAAGAATATGCCTGGAAGGGACAAGGACCTCCTGCTCCAACAGAAAGAATAAATGGCCAATGATGCAAAGCAGCACAATACAATCCTGTGGGCACTGTGCCTCATAGGAGTGGAGTTGTCTTGATGAGCCCAAGACCTACTGCAAAAACTCAGGCAACCCACCTCCAAGGCCACTGCAAAAATCTGGGCTAACTGCCTTGTCATATTTTATAAACTCTACAAACAGGGAGCCTCCCTGTGCACACTCAAGCTGCTTCAGAGCAATGCTTTCCCTATGGGACAAGCTGCATGACCTGATTAAACAAGATGTTGCAGCAAGTTGTGCACAGGAAAGACAGACTGAGACCAAAGGTGACAGGCAGTGCAGACTAGAGATTTGTGGTATTAGAATGAGGACCTATTAGATTGTATGTATACACATACCTAAAGATTTATGGTATTAAAATGAGGACCACAAATCTCTAGGGGACAAAAATTGTCTATGCGATCACATGAAGTGAAAGGAAATAATGAGAAAAACAGAATAAGTATGTGGGCAGTCAAGGAATATATGTATAACTTCAACACTCTCACCTGACAGAGTGCCCACAACATCATTGAAGCTCAGCTCTGGAGAATTCTCTGACTATACCCATATTCCTGTGAAGCTTATTCACAATGTCACAACTCAGTGTCTTTGTGGGTAGGTCTGCAGCCTTGTCCTTGGATGGAATATAGACTGGCTGGATTTTTCCCTTGTGGACTCTCTGCCACAACCAAAACCAGTGGCAATCAAGATGTTTGAGACACCTCATGTGCTTGGGGTGCTTCAACACTGAAATTGCTGATTGATTATCAATGTTCAGGACCAATGGTGTAGATTGTGGCAGCAAGAAAGTTACAGAGCCAGCAAATTCCTGGCCTGTCTTGCTTGCTGCAACAAATTCAGCTTTGGTTGTGGATAAGGCAACCATACTTTGTAGCTTTGACATCCATCTGACAGCGCCTCCAGCAACTGTGAGGACAGAGCTAGTAGTGGAGTGGCCATTGTCAGGGTTGCCACCATGATCAGCATCAGTGTAAGCCGCAAAAAGTGAGGGCAGGGAGGAAGCAGTGGCAGCAGAATACTCAATTTTGTAGTCCAGTGTCCCATGGATGTATCACATGAGATGCTTTACAGCTTTTCAGTGCTTAGGCCCTGGGCAAGCATTGAAGTGGCATAAGACACTAATGGCATGTGCAATGTTGGGCCTGGTACACATTGCAAGGTAAAGAAGTGCACTAGTAGCCTGGATGTAAGGGATATCCTGCATGGCATCTGTTTCCTCTTGAGTCTGGAGGGAGTCTGCTTTTGATAAACATACTCCTGGCTCAAGAGGCATGGCTACTGGCTTGCATTTCAGCATATCCAATTGTGAGAGGACTTTGATGACATATGCTTTATGGTCAATCCAGACCTTCTGGTTGGGTTGATCATATGTGACAACAACACCTAGGGGTCTAGTTGTAGGTCCCAAGTGATGCAGCTTGAAGTAAACTTGTAGATCAGAGATGACTTTCAGAATGGCAGACCAAGACTTGGAAGCAAGGGTCATGTCATTGACATGGACAGGAAGAATTACATGCACCACATCATGGAAGTAGACATATATACATGGATCAGAAGTAATATGCACAAAGTCAAGCGTCACAAGCACCTCATGCATCTGCTTGTTACAGAGGTTGGCTTCTTGTTTCAACCTGTATATTCCTTTTTCAAGCTTTGCACAAGGAGTGCCCTTGCCAGGCTTACACTCAATGTCAGCAGGAACCTCTTTAGGCAAACCCTCAGGAAACCTCATATATAGCTCTGCATCAACAATACCATAGAGGAAAGTGGAGGAAATATCAACTGACTCAAGGTGCATGTCATCCATGGCAGCTAGAGCAAGAATGGTACATATAGCAGCCCAGCAAGCCAGTAGGTGCAAATTTCTTATCAAAGTCCACTCCAGGCCATTGACTGAATTCTTGTGCCATGATGCAGGCTTTAAATTGTTCTACAGCTCTGTCAGGCAGATGTTTAACCTTAAACACCTAACAATGACTTGCTGTCTAGGGGGAAGGTATACCACTTGCCATGTTCCATTGTTACATAAGGTGCTCATCTCATCACACATTGCCTTATGCCACTCTGCTGCATGTTCACTAGCCATTGCTTTCTTATAGGATCTGGGATTGGTGTCATGTGCATCTACTTTGCATGCATATGCAGCATTTGCACACACTGCTCTGAATCCTCCCAAATCCACCCCATGCTCAACAAATGCACAGCCAGCAAGGAGAAAAGCCTCATTTGAACTAGTGTTCAAAGCAAGGTTCAGTTCCTGCTCTCTGCCCTCATCAACATTGTCTATGTCAACATTCCATAGTGGTTGTTCTAGAGGCTCTTTGAGTTGGGAAGAGGGAGTTAGTGGCAGTGGTGGCTTGCAAACTAGTAGCTACTCACAGTTTTCCTACCATCAAACACCATTGTAACAACTGGCATTGGGACTGTGAGTAGGAATCTGTATTTGCTAACTTGGTTCCCATAGGAAAGAAAGAGGTTGAGGCTGGCAGGGTGCTTATATGGCTGGGGGTGGAATTGGAGGTGCATTGTTATGAGCTCCCATCATTTCTTTGTCATCTGATTCAGTGATGGGGGTAGAGAGGTTGTCCACTGTCAAACAGGTCATTGTTTGATGGAGGGGCTGTTGACATGAAGATTGGGATGAGAGACTATCCAGATCAATGTCACATTCTTCAAGATTGTCACAGGCAGATAGTGGCAGCAGTTGAGCTGATTCTGAGAGAGAGAGACCAGGGAAAAGGGTTTCATCAAATATGATGTCTCTAGATACAATAATCCTTTGAGTATTTGGCATGTATACCCTCCATCCCACCTGGTTAGTAGGATATCCAATGAATATCCCTGATATTGTGTGGCCTTGCAGGCCTTTTCTCTTGTTGCACCCAACAAGCACATAAGCTGCACACCCAAAAACACACAAGTGTCCAACATGAGGTTTTTGGCACTTGAGGATTTCAAAAGGTGTAGTATTGTGAGGAAGAGCTAAAGTAGGGCAGTGGTTGTGTACATGCCTGTACATATTCAATGCATATGGCCAGAAACTTTCAGAGAGATTGGATTTGGCAAGCATCAAAGTGTTACTTTCCTTGATTGTCCTGTTGAGTCATTCTGCTATGCCATTTTGCTGTGGTGTTGCAGTGTTGGTATATTTAATGCATATGCCTTCAGATTTGCAGAACTGCAGGAATTATTTAGACATAAATTTGCCTCCATTATTGTGGTGAATGCACTTGATTTTTTTGTCTGTATGCAGTTCTAGTCATGCCTTGTATGCCTTGAAAGCTGCAAATGTATTACTCTTGCTGGACATGTCACAGACTTCCATCCATTGAGATTTATCATTGAAAAATGTTACCCACCACTTACACTTGCTCTGCTACCCTGTGACTGTCATTGTACCATGCACATCACTGAACAATCACTTAAGAAATTCTGTTGCTCTGTCTGGTGTGTGCAGAAAAGGGGCTCTGTGCTGTTTGCCTTCTAAACATGGTTTGCAGATATGAGGGAGCAAAGAATCAGGTACTAATTTCAAGTCTTCAGTGAGGTCCTCTTTTATGAGCAATTCTAGGCAATGGTGGCTGAGGTGACATATTCTTCAATGAAGCAGTTTCTTATTAATCTTAGTTGATGATGTCAGCTCAACATAGCTCACATTAGCCATGTGTGCAGGTGACAAGATGAGAGTCTCTCTGTTGAGGTACAAGGTAAGCATGTTGTTGATGCTGGCCATGAATATCAATTTATTCCAAACAGTAAAGAGCACATTGCAACCATGAAAAGTGATGATAACACCCTGATGAACAGCAAGAGTGGTGATAGAAAGGAGATTGTTTGCTACTAGCTCAGGTACAAACAGGACATTGGTTATAATAGTGTTGTCAAGCTGCATTCCAAACCAATCCTTTCCTTGTGGCCAAAAAACTACTGATCCCTTTCCAGCTGAGTATACAACAGTGTTGTTTGCAAGGTGGACTGGGACTTAGTATGGTTTAAAGGAGTTGGATAGGACCCACTCTCAGTGTGGTGTCATAGAACTCATGGCACCTGAGCCTGTGTTCCACAAGGTGTCAGAAGGGGCATGGGGAGAAGAAGAAGATTGACAAACAGCAGCTTTCTTCAACCTTGTGTGTATTGTTGACTTTGGCAGCATCAGCTTTTGCTACAGGTGTTCTACCATGTTGGTTCCCTCACTTTTTCTTCTCTCTGCACTGAGGACAAGATGATCACAAATAGCCTGGGACTATTTGAGGCCCTGGCCTGTAAAGGATGCCCAGGCATCTAGAAAGCCAAAATCCTTCTATGGGCACTACTCTTGCAAGTGGAGCATCCTCCTAGTGTAATTCTTGAACACTGTTAGGCTGACATTTTCAATTTGCAATGAAATGCCACAACAAGACTGTTACAAGAATTTATTAAGTAAAAACTTGGTAGGCTAGACAAACCTGTTATGAGACAAATAGAACTAAAGAAAAACATATCTATGCAGTGCAACTGACTACTGGCTCAGTGATCACATGGTATCATGACACCTGCCCACTACTTGTAAGAGTCAAATCATATAAGTGTGTAATCAGACAAGAGGAACAGAAAGGAAAGAGACAAAAGAAAGAAGAAAAAAAAGAACAAATGCCTCTCTTTGGCCTGTATGCTTAAGTCTGCATGCTTTCTCATGCATTCCTTTGGCATCTTTTCTTTCTGCAACTCTTCTCATGAATAGTGGATGATTATACTAAAAAGCTATGGTCAATACCCTTGAAAGCAAAGAATGGTAGTTTCAATGAACTTAAAGCTTAGATCAAAAATTGCAAAAATGAAACAGGCCTAAAACTGAAAATCCTTTGAACTGACAGAGACTCCTGGAGGTGAGTGCTCCTCACATGTCAGCCCACATTGGACATACAATCATTGGAAAAGGCACAATTGATGGAATTAGCTGCAGGGGTGCCTGCCATTCTTGTGTCAGGCTAATGAGCTTGCTCCTTGACAATACTAGGGATTTGAACAAGCTTGCTGATTGTCATGCTGTGGTGTTGTATCAAGTGTTGAGCCTTTCTCAATCAAGTTAATAGTTGAATTGGTGGTGATGGTGATGTTCTCATGTGAAGTTGGTGGTTATTGTTGTCTGGGTCTGGCCATGGCTTTCACATTGTAAGAGCTGTAGACCTCATTTCTCAATTTGTTCTAGCAACAATATGCCTTTGACTTCAAGTAACAGCCAATCAATACACACTCAATCAACCTTTCAAAAATCTTTGCATTCTTTGTGCAAAAGATCAGGACAAAAACCCTACAACCAGTTTTGTGGATATACATTGTCAGGTCCTGCTGATGACGGGGGCTCAGCTACACTGGCAAGTCCTTACTAGGCAAGCTCAGGAGGCCAAGTACAGGTCTGGGGCTTCTTGGGAGCTCTGGTACAGCTACAAGTAGTCCGGGGTGAAGTCCAGATGCTCCGGAGTACAAGTAGCGATGCGCGCAAGGTTTGAAAGTGCTCCAGGGAGGGGAGCACAAGTTCAGGGGGTAGGGGGGGCTTGTAATGGGGGAGGGAACAGGGAACAGGAGGGTAGTATTGATTGGGGGGCGGGGTAGGTTTGGGAGTGGGTAGAGTTAGGTACAGAATGGATGGGGGGTGGATTGGTCAAGTAACTGGGGAACAAGAGGAGACATGGAACAGAGAGTAGAAATAGAGAGGAAGAGATATGGAACAGTAGACAGAGAAATGGAGGAGAGATACAGAACAGAGATACAAGTCTCAGAACGGAAACACAAGGCACAGAGACAAGAGACGAGAGATGAGACGAGAGAGAGAGAGAAGAGAGGCATGAGAATAGATTGAGATTGAGACAGAGACAGAGAGTATGGAAAATACAGAGAACTATAGTTAATATCAAGACTACCGGGCTCGTACGCTATCCTATGGTTTATGTACTACCCTTCTGCTAAGTCCCCAGCAAGGTCCTTGCCCAGGGCCATAGCACCTGATTGTCCTCTGGTTAGGTCCCAGGGCAGGTTCTCAGCCCTGGGGTTGTGACAGTTGTTGGGGCATGCTGGCGCGGGTCATGGCGGTCTTGCATTGGGCAGGTCAGTGGTCATGGTGCATGGTGGTGGCACCTGTCATTGCCACAGAAGCAGGTGGCCCGGTGATATGCCGGGGGTTCACGGGAGGAATGTTGCGGAATGTTATGTGATGGCCGGGATGCCAGGGGTCCGGATGTATCTGGTGACAGGGAAGCCTTGGAGTGACGTGTCAGCCAAGATGCCAGGGTTCAGTGATGGCCGGGGGTCTGTCTGGAGATGGCCACAGGCGTTGCCAATGCAGCATTGTGAGGTCGTCGGCAGTCCCAGAGGTGCGTAAGGGTTGCAGGGGAGGTGTGTGCTGGGGTGTAGTACTTGGCTAAAGCAAAGTTACTGTAGTTCTGAGGCTTGGTAGCAAATCACACTAAACCGTTCTAAGCAAACGAGTTTTTGTATTGATATGTATCTACTAGTTTCCTGACTGTAAGTCTGAAAACTAAAGTAGAGGTTTCTTAATGAAATACAGCCTAAGCGATTCACTCCCTGGGAACCACTGAGCCTTTATCCACTAATTGCCTGTCGATTCTAACCTATTTCTACTCTATTTATACTGTTCTAATGGGTGCACAGACCATCTTTCCATGTGACTTGAGAATTCTATAAGTAGATTACTGTATCCCTTTTCCATTGAATTCCCTTGAAACATTGCCTATTTTCTGTCCATCCGCCATGTTCCGTTACCAATAAGTTAATTGATAACCCTTTCCTGCATAGAACATGATAGACTCATGAAGAATTTCTGGAGTTTCACTGTTTCCATGAAACATTCATGTTCTGAGGAGGGAACAATAACATCGGTCCCTCCTGCTGTCTCAAGACCTAATATTCTGTCCCTTCCACCTATCCCTTCATATTCCATGACTTCTGATGCTTCTGGGGCTTGCCTGACAAGTCCTAGAGTCACCATATTCCGGAGTTCTTCTACTTCCAGGAAAACATTCATGTTTCTTGGAAGGACATGAATGTACTTGTTCCAGCTGTTTGAAACATACTCGGAACATATTCATCCGATACCCTTCTTCCTAACATTCATATTTCCATGTAGTCCGATGTCCTGACTTTTCCTGAGCCATCCCTTTTCCTTCTGTCCTCTAGAGTATCTGATAGTTCACCTTGTTCTGACATACCAAATACTCTCCTGAACTCAGAGCTTCCCCCAGCTCTTCCTAAGTCTTCCTACTTCGTTCCCTATGTTTCCTGATCTTCCTTCGATCATTATTGATTCATCCCATTCATTCTGGTGGCAACCACATTTCCTCTTTTGATCATCTTTCCTTATGGGTCTTTCCCTTAGTCAGAATCATTCTTAAAATTCTTTCTCCTTGTTCTGGACTATTCCCCCTTATTCCTATGGTTCCCCTCTTTTCTTCTTTGCCTATTTTCGATGATTTGATATTCCGGACCTTCCTATCTTTTTATTCCATGGAGTAAGATGTCAGATTCTTTGATTATCTCTTGATTAGAGATATCTGGCAGAGATCTGCTATGTCCACCATTCCAGCAATAATAATCAATATTTAATTGCCCATTTTTCGTCCCCCCTGCCTGTCAGAATACTCTATTATTTTAATAGCCCTTCAGCAATGAAAATCATTTAAGTGTTCTCATGTTTTCTGGTTTCTGAGGAGTTGTCTGCCTGTTATGCCTACAGTTTTCAGCACATAGTATGGTTTGTTTTAACCAGGACTTATGACTTTAGACATAGAGTCATATCAGGGGCTGGGGTAGCATATGAGGATCCGGAAATGGCGGGGTCATGACATACATGTCATTTGGTCTCTTGCCAAACTGAAGATTGTTGGGTGTGATGTCTTTGGTTGATACAGTCTTTGTCATTTTGTTGAGATGTGTCATGGTAAGGTTAGATTTGTCCAAAGAACAAAGTTTGCAATGTTCAAACCAGATGATCCTGCACACAATGAAAGTTGTGCTTGAAGAATCAGAACATGATGTTCATAGAAAAGACAGTACATGAATTGAGAGAGGCAGAAAGGCACAAGCTGAGCATTGCAGAGCCTTGGAGGACTTATAATGTGCTGAACTGCCAGCAGAAAGTGGTGTGTCAATGTGGGTGACAATGGAGATCTTGATTGTGTCCATACATCTGATGTAGGTTCAGAAACAGATTCTGATGCACCAAGGATGCTGGAGGAGGCTCAAATATCTGCAGACTGGGTAAAAATGGAAAGAATTGTTGTACCATGACAAGCTAAATTCCTTGAAGAAGATGGGGGTGTAGGAACTGGTCTCACATGAAACAATTCCTTCAGGTCACAGGATCTTCAAAGAGCAACCCATGTTTACAATCAAGCATGACAAGAAAGGGGCAGGGCCACAAGTACAATAAGATGACCTCACCTATCACATGCATGGAATACTGGAGGATTCTCCTCAGTTTGTTAGCCATGCTAGGGTGGGATGCAATGCAAATTGATGTAAAAACAATGTTCTTAAATGTGATACTTCCTCAAGGAAAACAAATATACATGCAGCAGCCACCAGGCTTTGAGGAGAAGGGGAAGGAAACATATCTATGTAAGTTGGTGGGGCTGCTATACAAGATAAAGCAAGCAGGCTGCATATGGAACAAGATACTGGACAAGGTGATGAAGAACCTAGGTTTTATTTGACTCTGTTGAAAAGCCTGCATATACTACCAAAAGACCAAGCAAGGGATAGTCATTGCAGGGGTTCATGTGGATGATTTTCTTGCAATTTCCAGTACAAAGGTCAGCAAACAATGCATTCAAGCATGTAACACTGTGCACTACAGAGCCTTACATGCACAAGCCATAAGTCAGAACCTGTCTATTGGGTCTGCCTACAGTGTGCAAAAGTAAAAGCTTAAGGTGACATAAGTGTAACCTTAAAATATATACATATGAATAATTATGCAATTATGTATAATATTAATTTGAACAATGGAATGATGTAGGTAACAAGCATCCTCATTACACTCCCCTCTCTTAAGACCCTCAAGTCTCATTCTGGTCATACAATGGACCTTAGTATTTGGCCAACACTATGGTTGGCCTGCTCCATTTGACCATTTATTTGAAAATGAATAATGTTGACATTAGGAGCTTTGCTCCTAATAACTTGTGTAGTTCATGCCACCATTTAGACATGAACTTGGGATTGCAATTGCTTACAATGGACCTAGGGAGGCCATGTAGCCTCACTATTTCCCACAAGTAGATCCATGACAGCTTTGAAGCCATCATGGTCATATGCACTGGTATGAGATGATCATGCTGATTGTTCAACAGATAATCACCCAAAGGTAATTAAAGCCTTTGGACTCTGGGAATAAAGTCCATTCCAATGGAGTCCCATGGCTTAAGGGTTTGGGCATGATCTATTATGAACTCTGTCATTGGTACACATGCAGACAGCAATGCTCTTCCTGAGGATTTATCTCTTCCTGTTTAGGTTTAGAAGTAGAGCTTACCCCTTCAGTATCACCTGTAACTACTGATGTGAGGTCTGAGAGTTTATTTATTTGTATTTGTGTACAAATCAAAACTCCATCCTGCAGGTAAGTTGCATTGGGTGTCTCAACAACTCAATAGACTCTTGGAACAATAATATAAATTTTTTATTGATTTGTTCTGTTGGGAAAACTTAAGTTTAATCTGCCCAAAAGAGTGTTCAATCAAATATTTAAATTGTAAACCAAATATTGAAGTCCTCTAGGTTGGCCTAAGACATCTGCTCCCTGGGGACTCCAAGCCTTGCAAGATTGCTTGCCTGTCACCCTCAAAAATCCCCTCTTTATATATCTTTCTCCTTGCACACAGACTATTTGCATTCCTCATGATATCATATCAGTTTCTGTGAGTTTTTTTGTGCAGTCTCAGGCCTTCATTATGGCTGAGTGATTTTGCCAATTTGGCAACTCCTTTGGCCTTGGTAATTCCATCTCCTGGCCACAATAATCCCTTTCTCCTGCCTTGTTTTTTCCTTTCCCATTCTTCTAAGATACAACTTGGCTTGGGTAAGCATGTCATGAGTGGTTGGCAAAAATTGGGAGTCTTTAGTTGAGTGGTAGCTTAGCAGAATGATGGCTTGCTTGATTCTTTCATGGTGGCTTGGCAATCCAGCTGAGCACTGCTGCCATGTTAGCTATCAAACAATTATTCCTTATCAACATCAACTCTCTCTTTGTACTCTGCTCAAGATTAAACAGGCAATTAGTGGATAAAGGCTTGGTGGTTCCCAGGCAGTGAAATACGTAGGCCAGATTTCATTAAGACACCTCTACTTTAGTTTTCAGACTTATAGTTAGGAAACTACTACATACACTGGCTTAAAAAACTGCTCCAATGTTTGGCCTTTTTGGAAAGATTCACATGGTGTGCAACAATTACCTAAGCGAAAAATCATAGGAAATCACATGACATACAACTGCATCCTGGCTTCATAATGATATATAGATAATATGATTTTGGACAAGAACTTGCTTATTAATAAATCAAAGAAAATATTCAATCATTGGGGCAGTTTTTTGACCCATTCTAATTTACTCTAATTTTCATATCTAGTACTTGGTATGGCCTCCATTTGCCTTTATAACTGCTTTTATCCTTCTAGCAATGCTCTCTATGAGGCTTTGACATACCTCTGGTGGTATTTCATTCCACTCCTTGACCACTCTCTCCCACAACTCATGCACTCCTTTAGGGAGTACCTCGTACTCCAGAAGTTTGTGCTTGATGTAAACCCAGAGGTGTTCAATGTGATTGAGGTCAGGAGATTGGGCAGGCCAGGATATCACAATGATGTTGTTATTAGAAAACCAGGTTGTTGCCCATTTGGAGGTGTGTTTTGGGTCATTGTCCTGCTGAAAATATTGTCCTTCCTCCTCCATTTCCAACTTTTCAAAGCTTTCCACCACTCCCTCATCCAAAATCTCACAATACTGTGTAGCATTGATCTTCCCCTGAACTTCAATGAGCTTCTCTGTATTTCAATACAAAAACTTGTCTCATTAGAATGGTTTAGCATGATTGAATTGCCCAGCTTCAGAACTACAGTATTTAGCTTTGCCAAGTACTACAGGAGGCAATGGCAAGTGAGAACACAGCAGAGTGATTCAAAGCCATGTGCAATAAGATGAACATGCTAAGAGACAGTGGCACCTGGAGGCCTGTTTATTTCTCTGCAGGACGCCACACTATTGGTTCTCAATGGGTATTCAAGGTGAAACATCTCTCCAATGGTGCAATTGACTGCTCTAAGGCCTGCCTTGTTGCTCAAGGGTTTAGCCAGCAGCTCAGAGTGGACTTTGATGAGATGTATGCTCCAACAGCCCAATAAGCTGCTATTTGCACCATCCTCACCCTTGTAGTTGTGAAGGACATGCATCTTGAGTCTGCTGACATTTCATCTGTCTTTTTGCACAGTGTGATTGATACCAAACTCTATATGAAGTTTCCTGAAGGTTTCCCTGAGGAGATGCCACCCAGATGTTGAACACAATCTGGCAATAGTGAGGCATGTGCAAAGCTTGAGAAGAGTCTCTATAGCCTAAAACAGATGGCAAACCTGTGGTATAAGCACATGCATGAGGGTTTTCTTCAGTTGGGCTTCACCCAAATCACTTCTGATCCTTGTGTTTATATGTACATGTGTACATCTGAGATGGAGTGTGTATTATAGTGCCTATTCATGTTGATAACATGACTCTTGCATCAAAGTTGGCCTGTTATCCTAAAGGTCATCTCAGAAATGTGCAAATTCTTTAAATTGCACCACCTTGGACCCACAACCAGTCTCCTTGGCATTGTCATTACCTGTGACCATTCCAACTGCAAGCTCTGGATTGACCAGAGGGCCTATGTGATTTAGGTTTTCTCTTGCTTCAATATGCTTGACTGTAAGGCTGCCCCAACACCACTTGAGCATGGGGTGTCCCTCTCCAAGGCAGATGCACTCAGGTGCAATGTACCATATAGGCCAAAGCACTGGTGCACTGTGAAACATCTCATGTGCTATATTTGTAGCATGCTTGACTGCAAAATTGAGTATTCTACCAATGCCACAACCAACCCCCTTCCCCCTATACTGCCTATGCTGATGCAAATCACAGAGGAAACCCCAACAATGGTTGCTCCATGACTAGTTTGATCTTACTGGTTGCCAGCAGGACCATCAGTTGGATTTTCAAACTCCAGACTCTTGTTGCCCTCTCAACAACTGAGGCAGAATTTGTTGCAGCCAGTGAGACTGGGCAGGAACTTTGCTGGCTGCATAATTTCTTCAGCAATGTCAGTGCACTGCAGTCTGCCCACATGATTCTCAATATTGACAACCAATTAGCCATCTCTGTCTCCAAGCAACCTGAGCATATGGGCCACCTGAAACATCTTGATCAGCACTGGTTTTGGCTGCAACAGGCAGCTTACAACAGAAAGCTCAAACCCATTTATATTGCTATTGAGAACATGGTGGCCAATCTATTGACTAAAAATCTCCCTTGCATTGCTGTCAATAAACTATGGAGAGGTATGGAAATACTCCTGAGCTGATCTCAGTGATGTTGTGGACACTCCATCAGGTGGGAGTGTTGAGACTATAGGTGCTAGGAGCACCACATAAAATAGATACTGACATGCTCACATGACCATAGAATATTTTCATTGCTCCTAGCATCTCATATTCCTCATCTGTTGATTACAGATGCCAGGTAAGCATAATCATAGTACTTCTATAATATTATCTGTTGAATATGGATGCCAGGTCTATCACTTGTGAGACTGATAGTGTTCAGACATTAGTCTGTCTTTCCCTTTTGCCTTAATAGCTGCAACAATGAGGTGGGAGCAGATTTGATTAGATAAGGTCAGATTGGCTGGCATTGTTAGATATCTTGAAACTATTGTTATCTTGCACTCAGCACCAAATGGGTCATATCAACATAGAAGAAATAGGTGTGGTATCAAAAACACTAGACTGAAAGAGCCCTATCCCCAATCATCATTGACAAAAGCAAAGGGGACATAATAGAATGCAAGAGAAACAACAAGGTGGATATACAAGTGTACACTGATGGATCAGGGTACAAAGGGAAGATAGGTGCAGCATTGGTATTATACAGAGGCTTTTGAGAGGTGAAGGGAAATGCCTGGGGTGAGAAAAAAAACAGACAGTATATAAGAGAGAATGCATGGGGAAGGTTATGGGAATGGAACTGCTGAGAAGAGAGGTGGTGATGGAGAGCCAAAGGAGAAAGGTAAGGAAAGTAATGTTTGGGACAGATACCCCAGCAGGAATGAGGATGCTGGCCTTACCAGGACCAGAGATGGGCAGATACATTTTTGACAAAGTCATAAAGGGTTTCCAGAGGCTGAACATACAGTGAACTCCAGGGCATGAAGGAATCCCAGGCAATGAAAGGGCAGACCACAAGGCAATGAGACTAAAACCAGAGGAATTTGTGAAACTCAAAGCAATAGACTCCAGTGCACCAAAAGCCAAGCCAATCAGAGACTTGCTGGACAGCCTGCTCCACCAACATGCCACTCTGCTAATGCAACTCAGGACTGGCCATTTCCTGCTCAACCATTACTTGTTCTGCTTTAAAAAAGTAGAATTCCCAGGATGCAACACCTACAGGAGGAGCAACAAGATAGTAGAGCACTTCTTACTGCACTGAAATGCACATGCTGCCTTGAGGAAATGGCTTTACCAGATGGTATGACTGAGCCCAAATGCTCTCCACACTCTGCTCAGCAACCCAAATGCAACCAAAGCTCTATTCCAGTACATAAATGATTTGAACAATCCTTTGGCAACCTGAACTGTATGGAGGCAATGATAGAGGAACACCTGAGGAAAATAAAAGGGAAAAGGAGGAGATAGACTGGACCCATGCTGGCACCCACAGCACCAAACACAAAAGGGAAGGAGGCACTGGCCCCAGCCCAAATCAAGGCAACTATAAGCAGAGCTAGGACAAATATGTATAGATGTACCAAATAGAACCCCAACATAGAGCATAGCCCCAGCAGGTAAGGAAATAGAAAAAATAATTGTGGATGAAGTAGAAGAGGTCTGCCAAGAAAGCAGTTGGACAGTGCAGATGGTGAGTCATTGGGTGAAGATGGCAAAAATCCACAACAGATCAATTAGAGATTGGTCACAGCCTGTACAATGCCAAAAATCCTTGAACCTTGGGGAAAAAAACTCCAGGAGTAGATGATGCTGCCCAAATGATGCATTTGGGAAGATGGTTCAATTTCTTAGATGGGGTGAAGCCTCAGAAATCTGAGGCTAAAAATATGAAACTATAGTAGAGGCCATAAATTCTCCCAGCTGGAGGATTGGGCCAAAGTCTTGTGTGCTATGGGTGGTGATGACATGGATCAAGAAATAATTGTAATGCAAGGGTTTCTTGATGGAGAAGCATGATTGCTTGAGTTGGACTCGTTGGAACATATCCTAATGAAATGTAAATGTGTTGTGCAAAAAATAGTGTGGAAATTAGCAGAGACAGAATGGAAGAAGAGTAGTCCAGAAGAATGGATGCCACCCTGTCTAGGACAAAAGCCTGAGTAGCCCAGCAATGAGAATAACTGGACCTGAAGGAAGATCAGACAGCCTGTCCAGACTGTTTAAGGTGAAAGGGTGATTAGAGATATTGACTCCCCCATGCCTCCAGTGACAGTGGAAAACATGTGGAAAAAGAGATTGGGGAAGAGAGTCAGGCTGGATGGCAAAATGACACATCCAAAGTTTGAAAAAAAAGGCTCTAGACCTCACATAGTCAGAAGAACCTGGGAATCCTCATTTTTTTTAAGCAGAACCTAAAGAAAGGACTGATGTCCACCAAAAGCAGGGTTTTAGGCTAGTATATGTGGTTCAAGTCCCACACTTGGTATGTAAGAGCATTTTCTCATGAAGTTGTCAAATATATTTGAGTAATTTCCCTTGGTCAGTGCCCCAAGACCCCCAGTGAGTGGGAGGTGACTGTGTCAAAAATAAATAAATAAATAAATAAATAAGCACAATTGCTTGATACCTTCAACAACTGACATAATTAGTGCAGCTGACTGCTACACTTTGCCTCCTCTTGTTCACTCCAACACCAGGAGGAACACTTGCTTCCTCCTGTTTTACCTCTGCTCCAGTGCTTCTATGCACAGCAGCCTGGGAACACTACTCCTTGGTCATCAATGAAGGATTGTCTGTAGTCCTTCAAATCCCCATTGTGGAACTGCTATAGGATGATAGATTCATCCCATGTCATTCCTTGTTGCTGAAGACCAGTCCCACAACTAGGTTGGTGCATTGGATCCACTGTAAAAGCAGATCCCTCTTCAGTGGACAGGGCATCATTAGGGGCTATTGTCCCTGATGCAACATTCTGCTGATGCTCAACTGCAGCCTGTCTTGCTGCAAACACTTGTGGGGTTTCTTCAGGCTGCTGAGGAGCCTGGAAAATAGCAGTGTATATGGACTTCTTAGAGTTGGAGATTCAAGAGTACCTTCAACACAAGCAGAGTTGAGGATCACAAGTATGCTCAGCATGGCCATCTCCAGTTCCTCGGGGTGTTAACTCTGTGATCATGTCCCCAGTGAACAAAGCATTCAGCTCAAAAAACTGCCCCAATGGTTTGGCCTTTTTGGAAAGATTCACATGGTGTGCAACAATTACCTACGCAAAAAATCGTAGAAAATCACATGACATACAACTGCATCCTGGCTTCTTAATGATGTATAGATCATGTGATTTGGACAAGAACTTGCTTATTAATGAATCAAACAAAATATTCAATCATTTCTGACTTATGGCTCATGCATGTAAGGCTCTGTAGCGCACAGCATTACATTTTTTTAAGTCAACTTGTGTTGACTACTGCCTTCAGCAAACAACCAAACTTTAGCCAAAAAAGTTCTCATCATCACTGATACTATCATAATGTTGTTAGACAGCATTATATACAGACATACTGGGACAGGAAATGTCCAAGGAGGATGCAGCAGCCAGAGAAGATGCCAGGTGCTTGGGATATGGAGCATTACCTGGTGCTCCATAGGAGATACTCCCAGAGGAGTAATGGTGGATGCCATGTCATCAATGTACATGGGTCTGGCATAAGCTGTGATGCCAGGGGGGTTGTTTACTACCACCCCAGTGAGACCACCAAGTGGTGGTCAACAAACTGGTTGCAAGAGTGAAGTAGGCAAGGGCCTACCTAGCTTGAGCCAGGACTTAAGTCGGCTGGAGCTTGGTATGAGCTCAGGGGCTGGTCCTACTATTGCAGCAGCCAGACAGGGGAGACCTGGGTTCTCAGTGCATATTGAGGGTGTTCTGGAGACACCATGGGGAGGTCCCTAGGGCCTCCACCAGGCAGAGACTGCTGGCAAGAGTAGCAAAGCATATTGCTATTTGATGGAGCATGGGAGATGATATTATCCCTAAAGCTCCTGAAGAAGCTTAAGGTTAACCTTGAAATATATACATATGAATAATTATGTAATCATGTATAATATTAATTTGAACAATGGAATGATGTAGGTAATGAGTGTCCTTGTTACAAAGCAGCAGCTCAAAAAGACATAGGTGATTTCAAATCTTGGTATACTGGGCCATATATCAAATGAATAGACAAGTATTCCTTATCATAGACTGTCCTTATTGATCACCTTATTACTCAATGTGGTCAATCAGATGTGAGTCCCTGATGTGAGTTGCCTTGCACTGCCTATGGAACCTGGTCTCAAACTATGACAGATTGATCAGTCAAAACTGAGCCTGGAGGAACTTAATAAGATAAGTCATATTCTTGATTGAAACCTAGTCAGTGGTTTGCTATAACTGGCAATATCTACATATCCAATGCATGGTCCAGCAATTATCTCAGTTTCTAGATTCCTTCTTGTTCATTCATTGGAATGTGGCAATACAGGTTTTACAATATTTGAAGGGCATGAGGGGCATTACAACTATGCATGGGAGGCCAGTTGCCAATCAATCTTGTTGGATTCACAGACTCCAATTGGGCAAACTTTTTGGGGTCGGAGATAGTATCATAGGCAAACAGGAGGCAAAAGACAGTGGCAGCATCTTCATGCAAAGCAGAGTACATGGCCACATTCAAGGCCACACAGGAGGGTATATGGCTATGGATAGTCAAGGCTCTAGGACACACTACTGCAAGGAATGCCATAACCATTCTCTGCAATAACAACTTTGTGATCAACCTCTTAGGAGGCCCTTTGCTTCACTCAAGGGTACAACATGTTAATATCAAATACTATTTCCTATGCAACCAGGTAGCAACAAAAAAAAATCACATTGTGGTACATCAATACAAAAGATGATGTTGTTGACATCTTAACGAGAGCCCTGCCAAGTCCTCAATTTACCTGCCTTTGGAGCATCATGGGCCTGCAGTAGGAAGGATTCCACATGAGGAGGAGCAGAGCTTTGGGTGAGGAGGAGTGTTGCAATCTGGCACACAAAGACTGTAAGCACCCCACACCATCACACCTTTCACAATTCCTTTGTTACTGTGGTCTTACCATGGCCACTACATTGCCTTTGTTACTGTAGCTACTTATCTGAACAATGAATATATGTATGTCATAAATACTATGAAGCACCCTCAGTCAATTCTACTACAGACTGAGGGTGGCGAGTAATACTTAATAAAACACTTGGACATTGATCCTTCACTTCAGGAAATTGTGTATGTTTCTTGAGAAATGTTTCTTAATTTATTGAATTATTTTTACTCGAGAAAAACATGTTAGAAATGACATAACATGTTTCTAATTGATGTTTCCCAAGAAACATACACAATTTCCTGAAGTGCTTACAATTGTATGCTAGATTAACACTTACAGGTGTCTGTATTATCTAGGTTTGGATTCCAACCAACACCATCGGCTCAGCTGGTCTCAGTTGTGGAGACCATGGTCTCAATATACCCAAGTGTATAGGCATGGTCAATCATACCAAAAGGATATTGTTTGCAAGGAGACATTGAAGTCCATCTCATTTTTCAAGGTTCTCCATGGCATCAGAACAAACGTGTAGCCTCCATAGCTGTTGATGGAAGTGAGTTTTGCATCTGTTATAAGCTCCTACAGCCTTGGCGGGTCAGGTTCCCTACTAGAGGTTACGCCCAGCATTGGGAACCTCCATAGAATGAACCAAAAGCTGCTGATGGAAGTGAAGGACACCGAATTGCATTTGTTATCACAGCCTCTTCATAAAGGTGAGGCTGGGCAATGACCATGGCATACTTGTGTTGCGTGTGCATTAGAATTGGGAGTGAGAGTCCTTCCCAGAATGTATTCAAAGACTGAGTGACAATTGACTTGCATTGTTATCACCAGACAAGCAGTGGAATTCCTGGATGTGCAGAAATAGTATAGTTGATGAATGTAGTCTATTGATTAGCTATGTATTCTGAGATATTCACCAGTTGAATTGGCCTATTCAGGCTATTCCTGGGAACCCAACATATTCACAGATTTGTTTGACAGAAGTAAACAAAAAATCGATCTCAGAAATCCCGGATGATAGTGAAATGTCTCGTTCATTGTGACTCTAGATGGAAACAAACCGTAGGAAACAATTAAAGTCTATGTAGATCAAAGACAACGTAGCATTCTTATAATCAATATCACCCACAGATTGCTAAAGTATTGACGCGCACAGCACATAACAAGTCATTAACATATGAGAGTCCATGCTAGAACTCTGTTCAACGTTCAGGTCCAAGAGCAAGTCCGCACAGGAAACAAATAGTAGGAAACAATTAAAGTCTATGTAGATCAAAGACAACGTAACATTCTGATAGCAATATCACACACAGATTGCAAAAGTATTGACGCGCATAGCACCTAACAGGTCATTAACATATGAGAGGTCCATGCTAGAATTCCGTTCAACGTTCAGGTCCAAGAGCAAGTCCGCACACACAAGTCCAAGTTCGTGCCAATTGAAAGTACCCAAGTCCACACGCACACACCTCATCTGCCCAGCGCACCACGATCATTACATACTCCTGCGCTAACAGGTTTCAAACCCGCACCTGCTCCAGCCTTGCCCGGTACGCGTCTCCCTTTACTCCCCTTCTCCTTCTCCTTCTCCCTATCCTTCTCCCCCGTCTTCTCACCCAACCCCCTCTCGAACTTCATCGCCCCAAACTCCTCCGCCAAATCATACGCACCCATCACCGGTGTTCTCGGTGATGGTGCGGTTACAGAGATAGGAGTACTCGGCACATCGAACACCGTGCCAAGCACCATCGACAGCGGTCTAGGCATCTGCATCTGCATTGACACAGGCATCGGAACAACGATCTGCGCTGGCGTCGTCAAAGCAGCCATGGATGTAGGTCGCCCACCCAGACCCGCGCCCTGACTCCTTCCAAGACCCGCACCCGCACCCGCACCCGCAGCCACACCCGCAGCCGCAACTGCAACCGAACAGGGACCAGGCTTCTTCACCTTCGGCACCGGAGGCTTCGTTCCTGGATCCAGCAGCGCTTGAAGAACGTACAACGCCAAATACGCGTCGTTGCCCGCGTTGTGCATCGTTACACCCGGCAGCAGAGGTGTCGGTGTCGGCGATACTTCGCCTTGACTCGTGCTGCCCAGGGAGCGAATAGTATTCTCGAGCGAGAACGTGGACCCCTGAATGCGCGGCTGGTTTGTGCGCGGATCGAGCATGAGGCCGCGGGCGCCGCAAGAATGTAGGGCGCGTTCGAAGGAGGCGGTGTCGATTGCTAAAAGGTTGTGAGGGAGTTCTATGGGAGTTGAAAGGTGAGGGAAAGATGGAGGAATAGGGGCGCACTGATTCTCATCTCTTCGAGGCGAGCAAGGTCGCCTGATATGCCGTGTGCGACGAGGACGAGCGTGTTGGGCGCTGTTTCGGAGTCTGGAGATGCGAGGCTACTGTATACACAGAGGAAGGTTAGACGTGCGGCGCAAGATGACGTGTTGCGAACCTGATGATGGCTTGGATGATTTCGGGCAGACTTGTTTTGGATACGACTTGGCTCTCGCCGAACTTGTTTCAAGTTCATGTAAATCAGGATGTGCGAAAGAAAGAAGAGGCATGCGTACTGCATACTGAAGGGACAATCAGACGACGTACGGCGAGATCAACTTGAGAGGAGGTGACATACATGCCAAGGATACGTAGGGAAATGTTTGTTCACGACTTTGTCCACATATTCGCTGACGATGACATGCCCGGCTCTGTAGACTCAGATAAAGACACTGAGTGGGCTATGGGAGGACGAGCTTACCTGTAATTCGACGAAGGATCTGGGGGCCAGTGTCCAAGACTGCAAACACAAAGCTCTTAAGCTTCAGATGTGACAAAAGAAAAAAGCTCAAAACGCACGCATCCAGATGCCCACACCTAACCGCCGCATATCCCCATTCTAAACAACTGCTCTCATTCTTCTCGCTCCATTCAAAATCAATCGCCAAAAACGTCCGATCCCTCTTTTCCCACAACTCTCTAATGGCCTTCGGCTCCCCGGCCTTGATGCGCACTTTTAGCGCGGAGAGCACGACCGCGGGGAGCGTGGAGTGTAAGCGCTTGTAAGAAGCAAAATCGGAGATGTGACGCAGATGCCGAGAGGACGTCTCAAAGGGCGTTATCTGGAGGATGTTGGGGGCTTGCGGGAGGGTTTCGCCGAATCTGGCGGACGTGAGTTGAGAGGTGTGCAGATCAGAAAAGACGAACCGTGTTTTGATCATCTTGAGAAACGCTCCGATAGAAGTAAGTCTTGTTACAATATGTGGTTTACCCGTCCATGCATCAGTAATAGTAATCGTAGGCCACGAAAACGTGAGGAACTCTTCAAAGGATGAGAACAGGTGGCCCCATGATCGATCGTACCTGCATCATCACTCATCAGCATGGGAGAGGAGGCAAGGGGAGGACAACACACCATGGAATATTATGTAGCTGAAAGAAACCTATATATGCCGAATATACCTGTCTCAAGAGTGGATTTGCATGGAAGAGAGGCAGAATGAAATCACGCACGGAATGAAGGTCGTACTCCCAACCTTTTGGATCGACGAGCGTGAAATCGGCCATTTTGGCCTCCGACGAAAGAGGAGAAGAACCACGGAACGCAAGAACACGAATACACCCACGAACTCGACCTCAGCCTCACTCAACAGATCACTCAACCCGAACCCAACCAGGGAGCAGCGAAGAACGACACAGGCACGCCAGAGGAGACGTGAGCTAACCGCAAAGCTGTTACCTGTCAGCCGGAGCTCGCTGCTCGAGGAAGCCAAGCCACGTTGCCCGCATCAAGGGGCTATATAGCTTTCCAGTAGCCTGGGTCCGAGGTATGCGGACAAGGCAGCGGGTCGAGATGCGAGATTCGGAATATTAGTGGCAATAGTGCGCGCATGGCATTCAAAGTGTATCCTTGGAAAGACCCTCAGGAAATCCAACTGCTTGTTAATCCAAGTCTACAAATGTGTCACAATTTGACACGAGTAGTACGATGTATCGTGATTGTCGCTGCAAGTTATTGACCATTCATCATGCCATCCTGTCACTGCTCCATCCGATGTTGTAACATCGGTTCATTTAGGTTTATTACGACCTAGGGAGCTTGTGTGAAGGTCAAATTGCCTTTAAATGTCCCCCGGAGTATCATTGAGGATTCTATGCGTCCATTAGTGCTACTGTCAAGTACGTACTTGTGATATGCTTTCCACTTCTTATCATTCAATATCTAGGCCATGGAATTCCTTTGCAGAGCATGGCGCCCCATGTACTTTCATCAGGTAAATGTTACGCTCTCGTCTCTTCACATTGACACTAAATATCGCGGTGACAGTACTTACCTTGAAGCTAGTTCCAGAACCCAGCTGGAAGGGTGGAGGTTACTTCTTAAACTCGTCCTCGCTTCCCTCATAATTTTTCCACTTTGGCATTGAATTAAATTTTCCGCTCAATTGCAAGCGTCATCGTTATCCCAAAAATCTAATAAACCACGTCCGGCTGTTTTTATGTAGGACTTTCCATCACAGCTCACTGTACCACAAGAGTTGAGTGCTGGGGGACGTGCGTGCTATGTCCATGGTTGGTGAAGGAGTGTAGATCAAAAGAAAAAAAGTTCAAAGTCTGGTTTTTGACAGCTCGTCTCAAGCAAATCTGTGGGAAAAGCTATTGGCAAGAGTGCTGAATACAAGATTGCAAGGTAGGCAATTGTCTGTCTTCGTCTGCATTCACTAATGGATTCGATACGCATATACATGCGTAATTATGCGATTTGAGGCCTGTGATCATGCTACAACAGCTCCAGCGCCGGTATCTCGTTACAAGCATGTCTCCAGAGATTGGACGACCTCAAGGCTGTCCATCGATACCTCCATCCAATAGTCGGTCGCAATATAAGCACCGAATAGCTTGGTCTTCCTGCGAAGCATTAGGAAGGACAGCTTCTCAGCGCAGGGCCGGCGGAAATCGCCTCAGTGACCTGATCAGTGCTCAGGCTTTTGCACGCTTCATACAGACAGGATGCTCAATGTCAATGCCAGGCAATTTAGAGAGAATGGACTGCCCGTTTTAAAGTAGCTATCGGGATCCGCTACCCATGGCTTTGGGTGTCAGCTTGATACTTTGTCTGGCAATGAATTGCTCCAGCTCTTGCCAGTGATTTCTTGTCAATTATTTACTCAATCTGTCTTCTGGGCGTTGTATTGACTGTCCAGCATTATATCTTATCACAAAGTCCTGCAGCGCGGCCGAATATTGACCTCAGTATTCGGATGCCTCTGTTAGGTGGTTCTCTGGGTGCGTAGATGGTAGATAGTAGGCATCATCCTACTACCCTGTGTTCCTTTGCCTCTTACCTTCTCAGCCACTGTCGCTTTACAACTTCCAACATTCGCTGTACCTACTAGTAGCCGTCTCGGTGACACGAAATGCAGACCCATCGTCACCTTCAGATCTAGCAACGCCAAACGTTCTTTTGTTCAAGACCAGTAATTCTTCTATGACATGAAACTATCATAGTATTATGGACAATGTTCTAACTCATGGCACAATATCACACCCGACTATCTAACTAAGTATTAGTAGTCTCTTTCAGCCTCTCTCAAAGCTCTTTCTTCAACCAATCAAGCTGCGGGGCTGAGGGCCAAATTGGGAGTGCGGCATCCTGGAATGTGGATGATATCCTCCTATGGCCAAGGAAAACATGAATCAGAATACAATGTTCATTCGACTATATATGCTCACAAAGCTTGTCAGGGAGCAGCACACAATAACCCCATCAGAGCACGTTCCAAGCGGTAATTTCGCGCATTGCACTATTATCGGATATACTCAGACGATTGTTTGTCATTGAAAAGAGGTCTGTCCTTACTTTCTGTTTCCTTTCCCTGAATCTCTAACATAGTTGCTGCAAAGCCGTTAGGAACAACGTCCTATCCATGGAACAAATCAGAAGAGGGATACCAGAGCGCGAGAAGTACACGTACATCACTATGGTTCTTGCAGCACGTCCGTACTTCCCGACTAGTGCAGGAGCCCACCGCCTTGACGTCATATTTCCATTGGACGGCGAGGACAGGAATAACAAAGAGGACGA
This sequence comes from Termitomyces sp. MG145, assembly GCA_003313055.1. Classification (NCBI taxonomy): domain Eukaryota; kingdom Fungi; phylum Basidiomycota; class Agaricomycetes; order Agaricales; family Lyophyllaceae; genus Termitomyces; species Termitomyces sp. MG145. Next base: position 36,071 of record QGOB01000584.1, on the reverse strand, counting down.
GACGAGCGAGACAAGCAAACATTGTATAGCAGGTAAAAAGTTGGCCAAGTAGTCGACTGATGATTGGTTGACTTGGGTATTCGCTCTTTTAAACAATTTTTGGCGCTGTTCCTCATGGCGGATTATGTTGAAGCTTATCGGATGTTTGCATGTATCTGGAATAGTCAGCAACAGAAGGGGTTAGACTCTGCCCCAACGGACCCGAAGTAGACTCCGCGTCAAGGCAAGATTTTACATCAATAATGACAGATGGTTTAGGACTTGAATGGAAAGACAGTACGGATTCTGAAGGGTAGAATTGTAGTAGATATGGGTACAAGGCATAACTGGCATGCTTGAAAGGCATCCGGCTGGAAAACTGGCCAGATCTCTTCATTCCCTATGTTTCCTGATCTTCCTTTGATCATCATTCATCCATCACATTCATTCTTGTGGCAACCACATTTCCTCTTTTGGTCATCTTTCCTCATGGGTCTTTCCCCTAGTCAGAATCATTCCTAAAATTCTTTCTCCCTGTTCCGGACTATTCTCCCTTATTCCTAAGGTTCCCTTCTTTCCTTCTTTGCCTATTTTCGATGATTTCATATTCCAGACCTTCCTATCTTTTTATTCCATGGAGTAGGATGTCAGATTCCTTGATTATCTCTTGATTAGAGTTATTTGGCAGAGATCTGCTATGTCCACCATTCCAGCAATAATAATTGATATTCAATGCCCATTTTTCGTCCCCCTGCTTGTCAGAATACTCTATTATTTTATTAGCCCTTCAGTAATGTAAATTATTTAAGTGTTCCCCATGTTTTTCTAGGTTTCTGGAGACATCTGCCTGTTATGCCTACAGTTTTCAGAACATAGTATGGTTTGTTTTAACCAGGACTTATGACTTTAGACATAGAGTCATATCACTACTTCTGGCCACCCATATTGGAGTATGTCAAATGCTATGTGGAGGGGTGTGAGACTTGCCAGCACATCAAGCCACAATGCCAGAAGCCTTGTGGCCCACTGCAACTGCTTGAGATCCCAGATGGCTCATGGCAGCATGTGTCAACAGACTACATTGGACCCTTTCCAGTGTCAAGAAGTTACAATGCCATCCAGGTTGTCTGTGACAAGTCCACCAAGTGGGTGCACTTTGTGGGGGCACACTCAACTGATGACACAGTGGCAATGTGCAACACATTCAAGGAGCATGTATGGTGCCTGCATGGCATGCCAAAGAAGGTGGTCTCAGACTGAGGTCCCCAGTTTATTGCACACCATGTCAAGTGGATGTGGGAGAGGTTGGGTATTAAACAGTCTCTCCCAACAGTGCCACAAACTGATGGCCAGACAGAATGCAAAAACTAGGAGTTGGAGGTGTACTTGTGGGAATTTGTCAACTACAACCAGGATGACTGGATAGAATAGCACATAACCAATGAGCTGCAGAAGTCAGTTGCACTGTAGTTATGTTTTTTTTTAGTTCAATATGTCTCATATCAGGTATGTCTAACATACTGAGTTGTTACTTATATAACAATAAATCTTGTATCAGTCATGTCATGGCAACACATTGCAATTCATGAATGATAGCCTAACAGGAACCCCTTTGTGTACCACAACAAATCTAGCAAGGAGGTTACTATTTGAGGATGTGGAGTGACTTACCTACTGGACTTAGTGCTCTTATGGAAAGCACCAATTCTTAGTACATTCATGAATTCCCCCTTCCTGGTCCCATTGCTAGGTCAAGGCAAATCTTGGCTTACATGCTCTGTATCCAGTACAAGAAGACCCTCAGAACCACTCACCTGATGTTGAGATTTTCTTCCCAACTTCCACCAATGTGGAGAAACTCACTCCAAAACTCAAAGCTTAGTCCTTAGATGAGCTCTCATGCCCATTGCCCCATTCTATATAGATATATATTGATATGATTTGGCTATCACATGCAAATATATGAATATCTCCAAATTAATCTTCAGACCAATACTGCTGTAAGCAGACCAGTGGAACAAGACCACAGTGGTCATTACAGATTATCAATGACACACATCTGAATCAACTATATGATTTAGATATATTTAGAATTTTATGAAAGTATATTCAAACTGTTGTAAGCTGCACCCTCAAGGTTTATGTGTGAATGAATATATTTTGTCACTTAGTATACATATATTCATAGCCAAATCATGATTTGATTGAGATTTGAGTACCCAATAGTTCAAACACCAAAATGTTTTCTGCAATAAATATTTGTTTTGAGAATATATAATTTATCAATATTCTCCAGGTACCACAAGGCAGATAATACCAGCTTACCTAATCACAGATCATAAAGCACTTGAGTTTTTCAAAACTCAATAGATGCTAACTGGCATCAATGACAAGGGAATGGACTACCTGTCTAAGTTCATTTTTGACAGAGCATATGTTAAAGGGAAACTCAATGAAGTGGTGGACTGTTTGTTGTGTTATTAAGAGAGTGATATGTTCAAGGACATACATCATATCTATGACTATGTACATGCAGATATGCAGATGGATTCTGAGGAGGATGATTGCTCCTTCAAAAGGTTGCTGAGCTGAATTGTCAGAATGAACAACTGCATGCTTGCATGGACCAGATAATGGTTGATGGTAGCCCATTATAAGATTGTGCTGAGCCTTGAAATCAAAAGGCTCAAGAGTTCAAAGCAGGATAGAAAGAAGGTACTTTACCACGCGGATATTACAACTCCGACTTCGCGACCGATGTCGACACCTAGAAGTCGGTCTCTGGGGGAGTCTACATACAAGCAGGAGGGCCAATGAGCTGGACCTCGAAGTTCCAAGACACAGTATTATGTCCACTACAAAGGCGGAATATATAGCACTGGGGAGTAGATACAGTGGATGTCTGCGGCGTTAGCAGAAGTGGGGCTCGGCATGCCTTACCCAGCAGACCTCAAAGGCGACAACAATGGCTCCATATCCATCGCAGAAAACAAACATAACCATAACCATGTGAAGCACATTGATGTATGCCCAGACAGGCCGTTGAGGACCCCAACACCAAAAACTCTGCGTGACGCTGTGACTGTTCGAGAAATGACGCGCACGGCGAGTCCGGGGCTGACACTCCCCGTGCTTGGAACACGTGACTGACGCCTCCACCACAGAGGGAAAAGAGGGATCGGAAGCGGGATCCGGGATAGCCTCAGTCGTTGTGATACAAAGACTGAGGTATGTCTCGGGTCCCCTACTTATACCAACTTTAGACTCATATATTCGCCTATTATTGTATCTAACAGGTGCATATATTAATACAGTCGTTGTAATACCAAGACTGAGTATTGTGTCTAATGAAATGTCTCGTTCATTGTGACTCTAGATGGAAACAAATTGTAGGAAACAATTAAAGTCTATGTAGATCCAAGACAACGCAGGATTCTGATATCAATATCAAACACAGATTGCAAAAGTTTTGAAGCGCATAGCACATAACAGGTCATTAACGTATGAGAGTCCATGCTAGAATTCCGTTCAACGTTCAGGTCCAAGAGCAAGTCCGCACACACAAGTCCAAGTTCGTGCCAATTGAAAGTACCCAAGTCCACACGCACACACCTCATCTGCCCAGCGCACCACGATCATTACATACTCCTGCGCTAACAGGTTTCAAACCCGCACCTGCTCCAGCCTTGCCCGGTACGCGTCTCCCTTTACTCCCCTTCTCCTTCTCCTTCTCCCTATCCTTCTCCCCCGTCTTCTCACCCAACCCCCTCTCGAACTTCATCGCCCCAAACTCCTCCGCCAAATCATACGCACCCATCACCGGTGTTCTCGGTGATGGTGCGGTTACAGAGATAGGAGTACTCGGCACATCGAACACCGTGCCAAGCACCATCGACAGCGGTCTAGGCATCTGCATCTGCATTGACACAGGCATCGGAACAACGATCTGCGCTGGCGTCGTCAAAGCAGCCATGGATGTAGGTCGCCCACCCAGAATAGTGGTTGAGAATGGTTTAATAGGCACTTAATGGATCAGGTCAGCTTAATTGGCTAATTGGTTCAGCACAGCCACCAATCACAAGTTTTGATCCATTGGTATGTAACCTTGAATACAACTAGGTCATTTGTTCTCTTCATTCTTTTAGTTTCTTTTTACTTCTTCTTGGGTTCATTGGTGTTTTTTTGGTAAGTACCCTTTTGTCTACTATGTTCAACTTATTGCTTTCAGTTTTCAGTGCTCAAAAAAAATATTTTTTGGTGTTTTTCTTAGCCTCATCCAGTCTGAGACTGCTGCATCATTGTAATCATGCATGTCTCAGAATTATTTGACTTCTTTTAGCATTAGTTACTGCAAATTTTTGTGTCTCTATGTTCCTCCTTATTTGTATGCATAAAATGACCACTTCTTGACTTGGTCCTTCTTCATTCAATGAGTTGTCTGCATTATATACAGGAACCAAATATGCCAGTTTCTCAAGCTTTAGGTTGCAATTGTTCACATATGTCTAATCAATGTAGCAACCTGTCACTTCAGGAAATTGTGTATGTTTCTTAAGAAACATAAATTAGAAACATGTGAGCTCATTTCTGACATGTTTTTCTCAAGTAGAAATCATTCAATAAATTAAGCAACAGTTAAATAAATAATTTGTCTTTATATAGTGTATCTTGGGAAAATAAAATACTTTTTCTTTGAATTTTTATCAAGAAACATATTAGAAATACAAATCATGTTTCTCATCTTGAATTCAATGAATGTTTCATATATCTTTATGTTTTTCTTTCAAAACTATTATTATATTTCTTTGGGATGCATTTTAAGAGAATATTTTTGTTTTCTTATTTGTCCTGTTCCTCTCACAATGCCACAGGGATTCTCATCAGTTGCATTAATGCTCTATGTTTGAAAAAATATGTTGTTGGCCTTGACATTATGTTTTGTAGCCCCATGTTAGTGTCCCTAGCACCACCTCAAGAAAACCTCCTTCCAAACACTTTCTGCCAGGTATCTGTCTGCAGTATTCACCATCTCAAGAGTTATCTCAACCTTTTTGCCTCAACCTACCTTACTATACCATCCATCCTCAATATGAGTTCTACGCTCTCGTTTCAGACTCCTCATCCTTGAGTTTCCTACCCAAATGAGTTCCTGAAGTCCTTTTGATCATTGTCTTAATAATTGCTATTTCTACTACCATAGCTGTGCTTGCTGGATGTATTGCTATCATTTCCTTTTTCATTGCTTCCCAGCCATATGCTGTAATACTTTCTATTATCATCTTCCCATTAGTGATTGTAATTCATGTTGTTTTTATTTTAACTGAATGCCTTATTCTTCTTATTTTTTTCTACTGCCTTTTCTCATTTCACGTATTCAAATATTTTTACTGTTTGATAATTTTTTTTATGATAGTCAATATATCTATCTCAAATGTGATGAGAGTGAGGATGAGCACGTCACGCATTGTCCAACAAGCAATGCACTCATCGGCACAATAAGCGTTTCTAATTTGTTTTTTCTTGACCAAAAAATAAATAATTTCTAATCTGTGTTTCTTGAGAAAAATCCTAAGTCTTCTGAAAAGAATCTTTCTTCGAGAAACATGAATTAGAAACATGTTATGTCATTTCTAAGATGTTTTTTTTTTTTTTTTCAAGTAGAAATATTTTAATAAATTAAGAAACAGTTTGATAAAATGATTTGTTTTTATATAGTACATCTTGGGAAGATAGAATACTTTGGTCAAGAATTTTGTTGCAGTTTTTGTTTGATTCCTGTCCCCATTCACTTCAGGAAACGTTCTTGGTGTGTTATAGGTGGTCATATCTGAGGGTGGGTGTACCTTGCAGTGAACTCTACAAAGCGAGATATGCTTCAGCCTTGCGACGGGAGGTTATTTTAGGACAGACCTAAGTCCGTCAATTTCGGGAAGTGGAGATGTTTTCTAGATATGCGTCATTGTTGATAAGGACTCTATGTCCTGTCTTCCTTAGTAACTGGAGAAATTACTGAACAACGATCAATGCAAGACAAAGGACGAATTAGATTCAGTCGATCTCTGTAGATAACACTCTGCTAACAACTCTATCTCATAGACCACGCAGATGATCACGGGCTAATCAATTCGACAATGGCCAAGAAGTGCCTACCGTCCTGACGGCGCCAAATTGTCTGCTCTGATAATGATTACCCTGGCGAGGTCTATGAACGAGGACAAGTTCGTATATCCTCTGAAGAGGCATCGGATTGTCTCAAATCCAGCACTGTCGTATACATTTGCATATTTTCAGTTCTACAAAATAATCGTATGCCTCTTTACTTAGGATCTTGACTGCGGATCGTGATTGTTTGACAGACTCCTGCGGTCCTTCTAATCTCGAGTATGAGTCTGTGAGGACTGGACAAAATGGGATTGTGGCAGAGGCTTCAGCACATATAAACCAGCACGGCTAGCGGATCGAAGCTGCGGGACGGCAGACTTTTTCTTAGCAGAAAGGTAGAGATTCATGTATTCGTGTATTCGGCATTACTTTGACGAAAAGGTACAAATACTAGATATTGGGTGATGACATAATATGATGAAGGAATAATAACTGTCTTTTCACATTAGAAGGGGAGGCGGCAACTGAACGTCTGTGTTGTTCCTCGAGGTAGCGATTTTGAGGTGCTGTAACAGCTATACTGATGAAGAGTTTCAACCGCCAGCATTTTCAGGCAGCTTTGAGAAGTACTGCTTTACTATCCTCTGTATGTTGCATTCCGGGGATTCGTAGTTAAAGGCTCCAAAAGTGATTCGAAGATTCCCGCCTGGTTTAAAAACGTAGTTGCCACCGAGTTTTCAAGTGTCTTCTTGTTTTTTGAGGAAGGTCTCTTGATAAGTCAGAATTTGAGATCGAGTGTGCGTACCCAATTTGTTTTTAACGCAGAACCCGTAGTAATATAATATAGCTCTTATGCCGCCTGACCAGCTGACATCCCTTAGAGCTTCTCTATGTTCATAACCGGGAGCACGGCAAAGCGAGCGAGATGGGTCAGCGTAGTTGGGACCAGAAAACTTGGTAGTCCTGAGTTCGCATGAGAAGGAAGGAGAATTCAGGGAAGACGATCAATGAGTGAATGGGTGTATGATGAATTGGAAGCCAATCGCGACGGCCAACGACAGCGCTTTGTAGCTGCTTTGTCGAGTTTTTCCTGGGGATAGATCCGTTCAACAAAAAACTATGGTTGATAATACTTGCGCTGAATCACTGCCATGCCATTCAAGGAATGGCAGGGCTACTTGGACATTCTATCTGTAGCCAATCCAATGAAATCTGGGGTATACATGAAAGGGCGCATATCACAGAAGAGTGCCCTATAAATCGATAGTAGTTGATTGTCGGCGGTTCAAATGAACAGTAGTATATGCTCACCCAAAAATTTGATTGTTGCGGGTCCATATAGACAATAATATATGCTCACTGAGTACTTTCCTGGAAGAGAGAACCGAATGTGACTGTCGCCCTTGTAGAGTCCAGGATCTGCAATTTCGTAGCGTTGATCATCTTCTGAAATAGCTGGGGCAGAGGTGGTCACGTTTCGGACTTTGATGCAGGCGTTGTTGACGCGATGTTTGTCATTGGCAGTTATGGTGGCAGTGTAAAGTTCCCGAACTGAAACTGAGACCACGATGTTGAATGGTCCTGAGGCTCAGGACAGCCTCTTCAGAGACGATTCTCGACCTCATTATAAATTTGAGAACATTCCACAACCTCTTATTCGTGCCACACGACGCCTCCAATTCTCTCCAACATATGTCGTGGTTGGTATGTACCGTTTCTTTACAGATAGTTCATTGTATACCCCTGCCTGGAACAAGTGTCGGCATGCTACTAGAAGAGGCATAATCATTGGTGCAGTTTGGGTATGTCTGCCTTTTCGACTCGTATCATCAAATACCGATCGTGTCCTTTCGTTGCCAGGCTGTGTTGACATTCAGTATCCAACGGAAATTCATCCAGATATTTCTAGCAAAGTAGGAACTCTTTCATCCTTCTAAATCATGTACTGATAGGGAGCATTAGCTCCCCCCGCGTCACCGGCCTATCCGATTTAACGATATTTGGGTTTAACCCTCCTTTCAGTCTTCCCACTTGTAAGCGTATGAGAACCTGCAAGATGGTATTATCCATGCTTAAATCATCTCAGACGCCACCGTCCTTCTCCTTGGCTCACAAATCACGTACATCCTCCGCTTTTTCCTCGCGCGCAATATCAACATTGCACGTACACGTGCATGGAGTCAAACGGTAGCATCACGAGGGAAAGGACCCGATTTCTGGAAGCCCTATGTTGAGGAGTGGGATAACCCGCCAGTCATACCCTCCGGACCCTTCTGGGAGACGTTTGTCAAACGACGGCTGGGAGGATGGGTTGGATTATTCATCATTCGACGAGGTATGTGATTCATCTGGCTTCAACTAACGGGCCACATCAAAGCACGTTTAGTTATTCTCTTTCCGTTTAATTTCTACCCATTTGTCGGAATTCTCGTATCTGCTGCGATCAAGTCTTTGCGTACTGCTCGGAATCTCCATCGACCGGTCCGTATGCAGCAAAATACATACGCCACTTCTTTCTCACTTGTCTTTACAGTACTTCGAAGCGAAGAAGATGTCCAAGGAGCAAATTGCTGTATTCATGGAGGAAAGAAGATGGGACCACCTCAGTACGTCTCTGATCGTCCTTCCTGAAGCTCAATAGCACAACATATATTATAATTTTACGCAGAGTTTGGTTTTGTGGCAGCTTTACTTGAAGGGATCCCGATTGTTGGGCTCATCTTTTCGATCTCGAATAGGGTTGGTGCTGCCATGTGGGCACATGGTTAGTTCACTAGTATCTGTATCTGCATTTCGTCCTAACATAATTCTAGACCTGGAGAAGAGGCAGCACTTCGTGGCATCGCGGAACCTGGACCATGCTGCACGCAAGTCACAGTACACTCCGCTGACATCACAAAATTTCTGACGGTAATATGTAAGTACCAAGTATGCATCATCCTACTGGCGCCCGATCAGTCCGTTACAGCTCCGTATATTAAATCAAACAGGCTATGTATGTCCGAATGTACAATATGTATATTATATCTCATGGATTGTTGTCTGCTCGAACTCGAACTAAGGGCTATGCAGGTCGTTCCTGGTTAAATGATATCTTGGAGTTATTCTCGTACAGGACTGGGGTATGTTATCATTTCCAGCAGGAAAACAACATCAAAACGAGCACAAGAATGAACCGGAGAATTAGCTCGATTTTGGGTAAACTTATTTCAGAAAAGACCTGTACGTGGCAATAGTTGACTTTTGAATAATACTCTATCACAACATAAAGAGAAAGGAGGAAGCGGAAGGGGGAGATGATGATTTTTTTTCAAATTCGTCGCTTGCGCGAATGAACATTTCATTTTCATCAACTTCATGTTCTGTTTTCGCTTTCCGTTTGATTCCCTGTAAACTTGCATTTCTTTTCTTTTTTTAAAAAAATATTTTTTTCTTCGTCATCATCTGAATACAGATTCCTTTCCTTCCTTGCCTACGACTGCTATCCAAATTTTTCTGACCCAAAGAAAGACTGACTATCTATTCGCTCCGAGTCTGCACGTCGCATATCAACTCTACCTCTACCTTCGACCCACCCGACATCCCCGTTGTTCCTCCATCATCCCCCGTTTTCAACATTCATAATGACATTTCTAATGCATCTTGAGTGTCTACATCCACGGACAAATAATATTGCTAAATGACGCAAATCAGTCAAGACCAAGAGAGTAATGGACATGATTTCATGTCATCCGCTGTTTCGGGCCTGGATAAAAACCCCGTTTCTCCGAGAAACCCAGGGTTTCACGAGCAACCCTAGTGATTGATTTGGTTGTAGGGGTTTCCAGGTTTGTCTCTGTTATGTTCAGGTGATCAGGACAAATAATGCTTGTAATGCTTGATGGTCGTCTGGCGTGGCCAACATTGTTTCTTGGAGTCTCCGGCGGCAATGCTAGGTCTTTGGCCCTTTAACTCTCCCCTCTCTTCTGTAGATTGTGAGTCAATTCTTCCATCCCTTTCTTCTCCGGGCTGACTTTTTTTTTTCTGGATCCCGACTCTCCTAGACACCTATAGCAGTAATATTGCAATATAACCAAATATCAAAGCTCGAAATTAGCGAGAGGACATGACTTGTTACGTATTTTTATTGTCAATGGACTATTCAAGCTGCCTTTATCCACCATGGGGGATACTGAGACTCCTAGTTTTCGTGACTTTGCAACTCCCACATCCCACCTTGCATACTCAGAGCAATTCTTCCACCTTCAGAAAATTTCTCAAGTCTCTGACCTTCTTGAGGTGTATCCCATCATCCTTCCTGTCAGATCCGTCATTAGTTTGAGGTTCAGCTCTGATATACTTGGCAGCGCAAGTGCTACTGTCATTCAGCCATGAGAAGTCTTACCAAGCTTCAAAGATTTACGCTCAGTCACTGCTCGCATGGAGGATGCTTACAACAGAGACGGAATGCGTTCTATATATGTCAAATTCAAACACCTAGGGATCGTATATGAGAAATGCTATAATTTGGCAAAGGTACATTAACAAGATTCATCAGTCAGCGTAATGGCTCAATGTCTTGCATATTAATCTCATTAGGAATGCAACAAATAATCAACATGCTATAGAAGCTTATTCCAACCTTCTTGGACACCTGCAGTCATTCAATACACCCGCCGTCCAATCCTTTGCCAATATGCCATTTACATCCAAGATTCAAGGTTTTGTCATTGCAAAGTTCCCTTTGTATCAGCTTGAATGTCTTCTCAATGAAAATTGGCTTGAAGAAGATGTTTTTAATGCGTTACTTGAAGTTGCATACTTCTGCCGTGCACACAAGATGCAGTCTTCCATCATGAACCCTCCCGACACTCTCCTTTTACCCACATCTTTCTTGAGTGATGCAATCCGCATCCATGCTTCCCACTCACCTGCATATACCCCCAAATTGATTGGTCTGCACCGGCGTATTACTGAAACATCTGTCAAAGTTATTGCGATGACTCTTGTGTCCGATAATCACTTTACTGCATGGATCTATCGTCATGGCTGTCCAGCTATTGAATATGGAGACTCCCTACATCATTCACCATCATGGGAAGTCTTCTCCGTCATCAAATGGGTATTCAAGGATATTTGTAACCCACCAATCACTGATGTCAAGATTGGTACCATTGCAAAACAAGGCCTTGCAAGTGGCAGTTGTGGTATAGCTGCTCATAACTTCATTGAGGCTGTTGCAGGCACCCAATGTGAACTCTGCTTATGGCAGGACTCCGAAGCACAGTTATTTTGTGATGCAGCTCTTGACGATCTTCTCAACTGGCATCATGTGGCCATGCAGTGCAAAGGATCATCAGATGAATGGACAGTACCAGTACTCTCATCACTTCCTGAGTCTCAGAGCCAAATTCTCTCCCTGTTGGATTTTCCCGTAGGCTATGGATACAGTGATTTTACTGCCTGCACATTCACTGTATGTATTACTCCCTGGGTTCAATTTCAACAACTGACATGATTACTTTAGGAGAAGCACCCAATAACACGGCTTGAAAATTTGTCAATCCAATGTTCCCATCTTCGTTCTCAGATTGAATTACCACAAATTCCATTTGTTGATGAGCTCCTGTCCACTCCTATTAATCACACTACGCTGCTTCCACCATATGAATTTTCAAGTATCCGACCCCCTCCCATAAACTGTGTTGATCATTCAATGCCAGATCCATCTTTTTCATTTTCACCTTTACGTCAATCTCATAAGTGTAAACATGAAAGTGAACATGATGTTATCACAATCTGTTCATCACCACCTGACATCTCATTGACACCAATTGTGAAGTCCCCCATAATTGTTGATCTCTGCACACCAAAGCTTTCCTCATGCTCTATTGACTCTGAGGCAAAGATTATTGACTTGTGCTCGCCTTCTCCATTCAAGGCTCAAAGTTTTACTATTGATTTGTGTACGCCACCTTCAAAGCCTAACACAGTCAAATGACCGAAGATTTTGGAATCTCCCACTCCAATGTCTACTATGCAAGTATCTCAGCAGCGAGTTGTTGAGGCCACTCAAGGGATTGTATGTGTTGGGACCATCTACCAAAGTCTTCAAGAAGCTCAACAGGCTATTTTTGAACAAGAAGAGTGTCATGGGCACCTATGGCGAGTAGCTCAGAGCAAAAAAGATGCACATGGAAAAGTCAAGAAAGTCACGTATCAATGCAATCATTATGCTCGTCACATTCCTACCCATTCTATGAGGATTGATCCCAGTGACTTTTGTAAGGGAAAGTCTATCAGAACAAGCTGCATGGCCCATGTTAATGTGACACGCATTGCATCTACATCTCTCTGGAATGTGTCTCTTATAGACTGGGAACATAATCACCCACCACAAGTCCCAGTTGGTGGTCACATTCGTCGCCGTCCAACTGATGAGCAAAGAAATTTGATTGTTGAACTTGCAACAAGTTCTTCTCAGAGATTCAGTTGGGGTCAGATTGGTGCTATCTTGAGGGCACAGACAGGAACATTTTTAGAACCATGTCAAATTGGGAACCTGATGGGAGCAGCACGAAAAGACCAGCGAGATGAGATTCAAAATCTTGGGGGTGACATACATGCCATCCTAGAGTCTCTTCAGCGAATGTCAGGAGAAGAAGCAGGGTGGTGCTGGTATCTGAAGGTTGATGCCAACTCAGTAGCAACAGGATTGTGGTGGCAATCTCCCAACCAAGCTGAAATTGCACGACAGTATTCCGATGTCTTGATCAATGACAACACTTATAACCGTAATCAAAGTGGCTATCCTCTCAATATTGGAATTACTATTGATGGCTTTGGTGCATCTCGTAATATCTGGTATGCATTCCATGCTATTGAAGACCGGTCTCATCATGCATGGATCTTGAGATGCCACATTGAAACCACAGGCACACCACCAGAATGCCTGATTTCTGATTGATCGAGAGCACTAATCTCAGCTGCTGAACAAACCATGCCCTTGACTAGTCACTACTTCTGTATCCATCATCTTGGTGGCAATGTGGAATTGCATCTTCGACGTGCTCTTGTATCTGATGCTTGGCCTAAATTCAAGAATCAGTTTTGGGCTCTCTACCGATCAACATCACCCAAGGAATTTGAGCAGAAGTGGGAAAGTCTTACCACAGAATATCCTGCAATCAAGCAATATTTGGATGAAGAGTTATATCCATGTCATCGGCAGTGGGCTTGGTGCTACACAAGTCATCAGTTCACTTGTGGAGTCAGGACTAATGGTTGCGTTGAGGGTGAAAACCGAGTCAACAAGGCCATTGGAGGTCCAAAGAAAACACTCAAACAGCTGTTTGATGGTTTGAATGAACGGACAAATGGACAAGCTAACCAAGCATTGACAAAAGTGCGAGATGTAAGTCAAATACACATATAAATGATGCTATTCTAATTTCTTCAACAGTCATCACGCTGACAGCATCCAAGCAACATTGAGACCATTTTTCCTGGGCCACTGAGCCTTTTACGGCAGTATGCAGGACCTTTTGCATTGCAAAGCTGTTACAGAGAGATGGAATTGAGTATGTTTTACCAAACAGAGACTGTACAGAGACCTAATGGCTTTGAGGACTGGGCAAGTAACACTCAAATTAGAGATTCAAGTTGACATGACTAATATATAAATGACATTTATCAGCTGGAATATGCCATTCAGATAAGCTCATCAGTTGAGTTCCACTGGGAGAATGGAGAAGAATCGGTATGTCCATATTGATATCAAATGTGTTTCTGGAATCGCAGCTGTTTGACTCAGCGCATGCTCAACAACTTTCAGAACGATGACAGCCATATTGCAACCATCTTCCTCTTACGTCTCATCAAGGGAAGAGGTCTCACAGTTAAGCACCTTCTATGGGTCATCCACATTGGAAAGCAGGCATTACATATGATTGCGATTTTAGCAAATGATAACTATGTTTGCGACTGCTGTATGGGAATGAATCTTGGGATCCCCTGCCGCCATTACTTCCAAGTCCTCAGTGTAATGAAAAACCTCAAGTTCAATTTTGGAGTCGTGCAGCCATGGTAGGCAGAAGTTGATAAGTCATTTCCGTAAACTAATTAGTACTCTACAGATGGTACCAGAACAAGACCTTGAACCTGGCAAACATACCCACAGTCCCTGCGAGAGAAGCCCAAGCAAGTCGACCTGAAATTGATCTCCCATTCTCTCGACAAACTCCTCTAATCAACCCCAATCCTCTTCAGGAATCATTCCGTCATGCTGCACCTCCACCCCCAACACAGACAGTCCCAGCTCAAACAGTGTTTCATGAAGCAAATGCTGCCCTTCGTCCACTAACTGAAGGGATACAAACACAGGAACAGCTTGATGAGCTTTTGCAGGATCTTGATGAACTTTGGTATGTTACGTTATAAAAGTTATATAGATACCTGTACTCACACAAAAATAGTGCTGCTCATCGCAGAGATTCACAAGAAGGAGAAATACGAGAGCCACCTATTTTGAATCCAAAAGGCCGCCCACGGGAATTACGACTAACAGGTGCAATTGAGGGCCGACCGAGAGGAGGAGGTGCAGGCCGGCAAGGAAAAGGCAGTCGAAAGTGCACTGGATGCCGAAAACCCGGTCATACACGCGTCACTTGTCCACTTCTCAATGGTTAGCCCCCATGCACTGCTAGCAACGGTAGGAAAGTTTGTGTATATCAAGTGTAGATAGACATAGACTTGCGTTGCAACTGACAAACTGTTTGGTCAAATCATGACATTGTTATTTTCCAAGGACCATTACTGTTTAAGAATGAATGATCTGGGTTTCCAAATAGCTTTCTCAGAAACCCCTGGGTTTCTCCGAGAAACGGGGTTTCAAAATAGTTTTATCCTTCGGGCCTCGATCAATCTTCGCAATGTTTCGTAGCCGGGTCCGACCTTCATGGTGATTTCCTTTGTTCAAGTCACCGTCCTTCATGAGTACCAATCAGGAAAGCAAGGGAGTGTTAAGGTTTTAAACATTTATAGTGACATTTTTATGCATTTTAAGTGTCTACATACTCGGACGAATAATAATGCTTAAACCTGATCGGTCCCTTATTCTTCCCGAGCTTATGAGGTAGTACCATTGACTGAGTTGTTGCTAGACTGATGCAGGCCCAATATTTTGGAGAACTCAGTCCCGAAGTGTATTTGGAGTGTAAATATAGCACGAAATTTAATGCAAGCGAATAATTATGGACCGAACAAAGATCTTGAGCTTTACCTCTAAGCTATTTCTGGAAAGATGCATGACTCAATCGAAGCTTGGATAGCATCGAATGTGACTTCAGGGCTGACGGCGATGACCCTTGATTGATATTTGCAATGTTGTCTGTAATGATACCCGACGGTCATATCATGTGACTTGCTACATCCAGTAACCGCACAATCTATTGACAGTTCGTGTTTTACTCTACATGTAGTAACACTTCACAATTGTGCTCTAAACCAAAATATACTTCGTTATTCAGCCTCCAACGTGCTGCTTTGCAGAGCACAGTCAAGGCCTCACACTGTCCAACCCCTTCTGTCCTCCTTCCATGTTGTTCAACTGTCGTTGACATTCTAGATACATACGATCATCCGATACAAACATTCAGGGCTGAGGAGCCTTTTTATCGGAATCGGCTGAGCCGGGGGCGCTGAAATGGTTAAAAAGAGCAGGTCCCAAATCAATTGTCAGTCAGTTGACTGGCCCAACTTTTACCTGCATTCTGTAACTGCTGCCCAATGTTTGCTCGCCTCGCTCCTCTCGTCTTCCTTGTTCTTCCTGTCCTCGCTGCTACATGGCATTATGACCCCAAGGCGATAGGCTCCTGCACTGGTCGTGAAGTTCGTGCATGCTGCATGGATCATAGTGATGTAAGTGCCCTTCCTGCCCTCTAGTACTCTCTTCTAATTTGTTTCCTGGGTAGTACCTTTTACCTAACAGGTTCCCTGCTATCATACTCGACAGATACGGAAAGGAAAAAGAAAGTAAGCACAAATTTCTTTTCAATGACAAACAATGGTTTGAGTATATCCAATAATAGTGCAATGCACGAATTTTACTTCACATAGAAAGTGCCCGAAGGAAGCGAAGAATCCGATCTTTGCCTGCTGCGCCCCGGAAGAATTCGTGAGTATATATATCGTCGATGAACGTGGTATTTTGATGCATCCTTTCCTCTTAGATCCCGGGGCTACCCGCTACTCAAGATCCAAAATGCCGCCCTATCACGTATGCTCTCAGGCTAGATTGATTGGGTCAAGAAAGACCTTTAGACATTAACTGCCAAACTAAGATGTGCCCCAGAGGTAGAAATATCGTTGACATCCCACAATTGGTCCCACGTCTATTGATTCGTCATTTGTGTAAGGCAATCAAAAGACTGAATATTGTCTGTTCGGAGTTCAGTTGATGGATTGATTGATCAATATGTGCAACGATACTTCAGAATTTGATTTTGTGGCAGCCCTACTTGAAGGCAGCTGGACTCACTTCTATGATGGTCGAATATGATCAGGGGCTGCCATGTGGGGCAAAGGGCCGTCCACCAATTACCAGACTATATCTGATCTATATCCCATCCCTAACACTGAATTCCGGAGCCTAGCCTGGAGAGAAGAAGCACCACTCACAGTCAGTGAACTCCACTTCTAATCGCAGACTATCAGGAGGGAAAAAAAATGCGGCTAGAATTATTGTACTTAGATGGGGGATACGTAGGTCGTACTTGAAAGCACACAGGAACTATAGGATCGTGAAGAAGGGGTTACGACGGAGGCCAATGTATATGGATAGCGGGAGAGATGTAGCGTTCGAGTGAAGTAAAAGGAGATGAGGGAACGGGCGAGGGAGGGTAAAGCAAAGCGCTGTATGTACGTATTGACGGGGTCATCATGATCATAAACAGTCTGTCGTCGATCAATCAAGTCATGATGGGATGGATGGATGAATGACGGAGAGAGTAGATATGCGACGTGTAGTTAGAGAGGATAGATAGATAGATAGTCTTTTCTTTGCGTTCGGGTTAGAAAGAAAAAATTGAATAGTAGAGGGGAAGGGAAAAGGAAACTCTATATACTAAGACGATGATGACGTGGGGGGGAAAAAATCTCTTTTTCAAAGAATGAAAAAGGAATGGATGGGGAGGTTACGGAGAATCGAGAATCAATCGGACAGCGAGAAAGCGATAAATTGAACCGACAAATGAAGTTTGTTGAAGAAAAAAAAAAAATGAAAATTATATAACATGATTCATTCGCGCAAGGGAGACGAGTTCAAGAGAAAAAAAGAAGAAAAAAAAAAACATCATCCCCTACCCAAGAACCATGCCATCATCCGCCTCCGCCTCATCCGCCTCCGCCTCTCGCTCCCTCCTCCACCGACTCGGCCCCGCCTCCTGCGCAAACTGTATCAACGGGTTCGCCCTCTGTCCCTGCACCCTCCCATGCCCAGTCGGAGGATGATGATGATGATACCCAGGTCCATGCAAATGATGCACCACACTCGGTCCCGCACTCCCTCCACCAACCATACCAGTAACACCCGTAACAGTCTCCGCTCTCCTCCTCCCCGCGCCCACGACCCCCACACCCGGTCCAGATCCAGATCCAGATGCCGCAAGTTCAGCAAAACCATCATACCCCATCGGCGCGAATCCCACCTGCTGCTGCGTCGCTCTCCCGGTTCGCGCGGGTGTCCCAATTGGGTCCTGCTGCTGCCCAAAATACGCAGCACGCTCCACAGGCCTCAGCGTCGCATTACTCCCACCCCTCGTCGTCGTCGTCGTCATCGTCGGTGGCGGAGGCACAAACCTCTGGATATGACTTGCATCGTTAGGATACACCGGCCCCATGCCTTGCTGCTGTTGCTGCTGCTGATCCACAGGCGCATGTACAGCTCTAACAGTCCCCGACCTCTCCCTTTCCCTTGCGCTTTCCCTCTCCCTCTCCCTCTCACGTTCCCTACCACCCCTCTCCCTCTCCCTCTCCCTCTCCCTCCTCTCCCTCCTCGCACTTGCACTCGCATCCGTCTCCAATCCCGCCCCTGCCCCACTCCCACTCCCCACATGTCCACCACCACCCGCATCCTCATCCTCCTTCGCACTACACCAAAACCTATGTCCCTCACTCCACGCCGTAGACTGACACTCCTTCCCACAATACTTGGCCTTCCTACACCTCCTACACTTTGCAAACTCCCTCGGGTAC
>QGOB01000584.1:0-17309 GCA_003313055.1 Termitomyces sp. MG145 | reverse complement strand
TGCGCCCACCGCCCCTCAACATCCACACTTCCCGTCGCAGGATGAAACGTCCCACGCGCTTTATAAAACGCCTGCCTCACATGCGGATACTTGCTCAAATACGCAAGAAGCTGCAAACTCAGCAGCACATCTTCGTCGCGGTACGGACTCGTCTCATGCGTATGCGTGTGCGTATGGGCGTGGGCGTGGGTATGCAGAGTATGATGGTGATGATGATGCCGATGTCGGTGCTGCTGTCCCTGTCCTGGAGTCTGGCCTTGTGCTTGTGCTTGTGCTTGTGCTTGGCCTTGCTGCGCCTGCGCCTGCGCCTGCGCCTGCGCCTGCGCCTGCGCCTGCGCCTGCGCCTGCGCCTGTCCTTGTCCTTGTCCTTGTATATTAGCAGCAGCAGCCCCAGACACAGCCTGCATCCCAATCCTCGGCGTCATCTCCATCTGCACATCCCCCGCCGCCGCCGCCGCACCCTCACCACCCAAACTCGAATTCGACATCGGCAATCCAACAACCCCAGGCCGGGGCGTCGCATCCGGATTCCCAATCCTCATCGTCCCACCACGCACAGACGGAGGGGGATGTGCCATCTCCACATCCCCATCCCCCTCTCCATCTCCATCACCATCACGCTGCCCACCCTCATCCTCACTCTCCCCACCCATCCCAATCGCAGCAGCATTAATCGCACCAGGCGCACCAGGCGGTGCACCCATCGCAAAATCATCATTCGCTTCCATCGACACAATCCCATCTTCCACTCCGCCCACACCCACACCCACTCCGCCCACACCTACTCCGCCCACACCCACATCCCCAACACCCACACCCACGCCCGACTCTGAAATGATAATATGCGTATCAGCCGGCGGCCCATCCGACACGATCCCCACAGCCCTCCTATGAATCTGAATAGGCGAACGCGCACGTGCACGCGCACGCGGCTCTACATCCTCATCGCCCTCCGTCTCCGTCTCCGTATCCATCATCCTCCCCGCCAAACTCTCCGGGCTCGCCCGCGGCCTCGGCCGATCCCACATCGGGCGCGCAATGATCGTCCCGCTGCGGTCGCGCGACGGAAAGACGACGCTCCCCGTCGGTGTGCCGGACCTGATGGGCGTAGGCGCGGCGGATGCATCGGTGGAGAGCTCGGTGTCGCTTTCGGTTAGGGTGGTGGCGGTCGTCGGTGTCGGTGTGGTTGTGGTTGTAGATGTGGAGGGAGAGGGAGAGGGTGTGGAGAGGAGGAGGAGAGCTTCGTGGATGGTGCTGTCGTCGGTGGAAGTGTCCATTGTTTCGTCCTGTGGTTTAAGTTAGAGATTAGGTGGATGAGGAGAGAAGAAGAAGAGAGTGGACGGACGTCGTCGAATTGGCCTGGGAGACGGAGAGTCGGTGGGCGTGGACCGCGAGAAATGTCTGTGTCTGTGTCTCGTCGATCGCGCTGATGGGGACGCGATGGTTGGTGTCTCGGGTCAAATGAATAGAAAAAGCCTATACATACTTGGTTTTGTCGTATTGTCAATTGACGATCGTCCTGTAAGTAGATTAGAATTAGATAGAGAAAGGAAGGGGGTGCACATACCAGCTGCATACGCAAAGTCGAAGGACCTGGATCGCCCTGGATGGACCGAAGTCAGCCGCAATCAGATATAGGTATAGAAGACTACCTCGCGATTAGAACGACGGGTGGTTGGACGGGGGCCAGTCGGGTTCACAATAACATCCTGTGGGGGACATGAGTCACAATGAAGACAAAGAAAACAGCAAAGCGCCACACATCACCAGGGAGCCTGACAAGTGCGGGTCTGGGACCCCTCTGTGATATCGGCTGTCTATTCCTCTGCCTCTCGAGTTCTGCCTGTCTCTGCGCGGCGGCGGCGGCGACAGCGTCCCTCCTTGCCTGGCGCTGCTCCCTCGTCTCCCTGGGCATGCCGGTTGCACTGGAGCTGGGGCCGACAGCAAAGCCCTTGTTGGCAAGCCAGGCCTCGAGGATACAGCCGACGACATCGAGAGTGCCAGCCTGGACGACTCTGCTCCTGATGGGCTCACTGCCTCTTACGCCGATGTTGACGACGCACTGAAAGGCAAGAGAGAAGCGGTAGGCGGCCTGTTTGTCGAACTGGGTTGGGTTGAGGGTTGGAACGGGCTTTGTGGGACGAATGTTGGGGGGGACGAGGCCGTAGAAGACGGCGGGGTTGTCTGGGGGCGGTGGGGAGATGCAAAAATCGCGGAGAAGACGGACGAGACGCTCGAGGCCGCCGTCCATGGTCATTATCTCGCGAATGCGCGGGGACGTCGAGGTGAGGTACGTCAAATGAGTGAGCGAGTTGAGCAACGGCAGCGGCGACGACGTGTCGAGGGCTTCATTAGTAATTGAAATGAATTGAATCAGTAAAAATTGTATTGAATCAGTAAAGAAATGAATTGAATCAGTAAAGAAATGAATTGAATTCTATTCTACCTTACCTCGGCGGTCATAAAGTTGCGATGTAATACACACGCACGCCTTGTTTTGGCTCGGAAATCCAAAGTTCGACTCGCGCATGGTCGAATGAAAGCCTTAATTTCAACCCCCGCACACAACATTCAATCTGTGTGGTATTGTTTGTATCGCTGACTCATCGCAAGGCATATGGTGGTAACAGATATCCGCCCGGGTGGTGGGCCCGGGTACGTCGACATTCAACTCGGATGCTTAGAAATGTCACCACATAGAACCTTGAAAAGTACCCCTAATATCGGCCAGGCACACAAAGACATATTGATCGAGGTCAACAAAAACGGTTGACATTCGTGACCGAAACTCTCCAGAAATACCCGAAGGAACAAGAATCTTTGTTCGATCTGTGATTAATCCCAGAATAGAAGTTCTGGAATCCAGGGTGACCATGGTGCAGGATGTACTATGCCCACCAGTTGATATTGAATTGGCAGGTACTTGTGGTAGACCTGCCTCATGGGTAGGATCAGAGGTTGTCCTCTGTCAGTGCTGCAGAGTCCACAGTGAGTGGAACCCTGGAAAATCTTCCTTGCCAATGATCTTGGAGGGAGGTGATATCAATAGTCAATGCACATCACATGGTTGCATTGTGCCAATGATCAGCCACTTGGTAGACAACGCACATGAATTCATGCAGCAGAAGGAATGCTGTATAGTCTTCCATGTGGTTGACCTGCTTCTCCTTTGTGTTGATTACTTTCAGGAGCATGTGGATATGATCTGGGATCATGGATACCCCATGTGTTACCTATCAGTATTATAACTGGAAGTGGGGAGTGTGTACTTGCCCATGTAATTCAGCTGCCTGATTGTGTGTTGGCAAGTGGTAAAAGTTGAAGTGCAGCTTTCTCCTGAAATTGTTCAGGTGCTTCCACCAATTTTGGATCCTGGTGGATGGGAGTCCATTAAGGAGGAAACCTGGAAAGCTATCTATGTGATGCTTCCTGTGAGTAGTGGCTTCCTGTGATGTGTGCAACTTCTTATGTGTCACCTGCTTGTTGGAGGCAAGCTTCTGTTAGATGGTGGCATTGTCATTGTCTGACTCAATGTCTTGGTACTCTTCAGAGCCATAGTTTCCTGATCCTCATCATGCGGCCCTACAGTTGTGGGACAAGATGGAGCCTTGTTTCCTGTGGGATGATTCCTCTTAGCTAAACCAAGCCTGGGTCCAAATGCAATGGTCAACCACTGGATAGACAGTATTCTAACACAGGATCAGTTTATGCTTAGACATGTACCAGGGAAGATGTTCTCAGCCAATGGTTTGTCATGCAGAGACAGGCAGCCAGGGGACAAGAACTATCCCCCAATGGATCCAAAAGATTATAATATTGAACCAGTTAAGTTTGAGGACTCCACCATTGTGCAAGCCCTCTATGGAGATCTGCCAGACACTAGTGACTGGAAGGGGCCTTTGGAACTTGAAAAATTCAAGCATGAATAAAATGATTTGTCTTTATATAGTGAATCTTGGGAAAATAAAAGACTTTTTCTTTGAATTTTTTCTTCAAGAAACATATTATAAATACAAATCATTTTTCACACCTTTGATTCAAGAAGAACATTTCATGTATCTTTATGTCTTTCTCAAACATAATTTGTATTTATAATATGTTTCATGAGAAAAGTTCAAAGAAAAAATATTTGATTTTCCAGGATACACTATTGGATTGGGCAAGAGTGAAGGTGGGGTTGCCTATGGTTAGTTTGGGCATCAGATCCTCAATCTTATTGTCAATCTTATCATGATCTCTTTCATATTGACCTCTTTGTCTCTGCTGCTTTGACCCTCATCTCACAACTTATAAACATGTGAGTGCATTCGCAATACTCATTGTCTCACACTGCACTCACAGCTAGGTTTCTCCTTTCACTACTTACATTGTCTCACACTGCACTTGCAGATTTTAATTAGACTTAGATCATTCATTCTGTGTTTGCATCTGATCTAATCTCAGTGCCTTCTGACATGAGTGCATGAGCACTTCCTCAAGGAACAATCCCACATTGCCTCCTTGCACCTCCAATGGTTGTTTTTTTATGTGCTACTCTGTCACCCACTCCAGATCCATCAATCAATGAGTGACCCATCTCCTGCCATCACTGTCAACATGTTCAACTCCCTGAGCATGTCTATGACGGATCTCACCAACCTAGTCAAAGACATGGCCCTCAGAATTAACTCAACCCCATGGGCCCATACTCAGGTCACCCCTTTCAAACCTCCAGCTCTGTGTGGCTTCACTGCCATGGCTTGAGTACTTGGCCTCTCTTTTGGAGGGTCAGCTCAAGAACTCTGGACTCAGAAATACATTATTTCTCATGCAACTCACCATGACTAACTTAAGTAACTCAACAAACCTCATCTACACCTTCATAGTCAACTCTCTTCATATTATCATGTACCCAAATTAATTGACTGTTTCTTAATTTAGTAAATAATTTCTATCTGAGAAAAAATGTTAGAAATGACATAACATGTTTCTCATTGATGTTTCTCAACATTTTCACATACAACTTCCTGGTCAGGCAAGGGCATCACATCCTTTACTGTATTGTCATTCTATTGGCACACATCCAATGCTGTCCAAAGAGAACCATCTTTCTTCAGGATGCAGAGCAACAGTGAAGCCCTGATAGGTTGCATTCACTATTCTGCTTCATAGCAGTATATTTCATCCCACAATTGGCTCTGCAGTAATTTAAGACATTGCAGTATAAAACATGCCTTGAAAGAAAAAAAATATGAACAAGGTATATATTGCAGACAAACCAGATTCACTTTACAACAATTTAGACATTGAGCTGGCTGATCCAGTCCAGCCTGACACAGCTACACTGACTCAGGATAATTCATTTTAAGATGATCATTCAAAGGGTGAGTGTGAAGATGGTTTAGTTGCTGATGACAGTGAAAATGATGAAGATGAAGGAGGCAATGAATCATTAGGTTTTGGAACCTTTTAAACAGGCTAACATATCTCTTGATATATTATACATTCCCAGAATGATTTTAAATTAAATACTTTGATGGTTGGAATCTTCCATTCTCAATCAAACACTTTTTTCTTCTTTACATAATATATGTTTGCTCAATACTGGGGGCAAATTTATTGAAAAAGAAATCTGAATACCTGTATTAGTGCCTGTATTATGTTAAAGGTAGGGGCGGCAAAGGGGTGCGAAGGCACAGGAAACCACAGAGAAGGAGCAAGAAGACGCACACAATATGCCGAACATGAATGACCGAATGCAGGTGTATTGGCAACGATGGGAAAATTTACATGACAGCGCGTAACTATGTAACCTATGTATGTTCTTGTTAGGATCGGATGGGGCATCATGTGCAGACACCCTACTAACTTCAACCATATTAGTCTGAGTATAAATTCATATATATATTTGTAATATCAAATTATACCAATATCATTGTGGAATTCATAGCATGGAATGATAAGGTCAGAACACTATGGTCTCTGGTAGGATGCGGGGATTGCCTGGCATCAACAGAATTGGAACCATAGATCATGATATTTGTTTGATAACAACTACTAAGTACAACATCTGAATTTAAATACTATCCATGACTAGAATATGATGTCAACCTGAACCAACAGGTCCCAGGGCTACTATATTTGACCGTGTATTCTAACTGACTTTTTGCTGATGGCAACTCAGTGGCATATATCTCCATTTCTCGTTTCTCCCACTTCCATTTTGTCGGGAAAATGCTGATGACAGGATCAGACCGAGATCAGCTTAGGTTTAGACGAACTTAATTTTCATGCTAATTTCCAATAAATGACGGCATTGAGGCCACCGCCAGTGATCCAGACCGGGTAGACAGAAATCTCCGAAACGCTCCTGGTAACTCAAATTTTGGGCCTAGATTTTGCTGAATTTTCACTTCTAATTTTTTTGAAGAGGCTTGATAGGTAATTGCCGGGGATCTATTATAACTCTTTTTATGACGATTGAAACGAGTAAGCTGTAGCAACGCAATTCTGACAAAGGTACACTGAGAGTCCAGAGTTTATAAGTTACACACAATGAAACATCGGGAGAGAGATATGCACAAAAAGAAAGTATAGGCAACAAAATGTCAAAGTACAGAATACTTACTACTTTCATTCGAGTTAGTATACTCAACCCTCTCTAACAACCTGCTTCACAGCTTCAGAAAAGATATCTACCCCCTTCTTCAAGTCTTCTGCAGATATGTTAAGCGGAGGGATAAATCGCACGACTTCATACGCGCTCGTCGTCAGGATAATCATGCCCCTCGCCAGACACTCCCTCGACACGCGGGATGCCAAGTTCTTGGGACTATCCTTTTTTGTGAGTGGATCAAAGTCTGCGCCCGGGCCTGAGGGGGACGTGAATTCGACCGAAACCATGAGACCTGTCCCCCGAACGTCAAGAATATAGGGTGCGACAGTAGGATCAGCGCGCAGGGCTTCGAGTCCGGCGAACAATTCTTTGGATCTGACGAGAAATGAGGGGGAGATGTGTAAAGAAAGGAAGCTCGGGCATACCGAGCTTGGACGTTAGCAAGGATGTTCTCTTTCTTAAACACGTCTGCAACTGCCACTGCAGCTGCGCAAGCAACGGCGTTGCCGCCGTACGTTCCACCCTATCGGGAATAAGATGACAGAAAGAGAAAGACCTGCAACGCACATACCATCGACCCAGGCTTGAGCTTATCAGTGAGCTCCTTACGACTGACGACTCCACTGAGAGGGAATCCATTGGCCAAGCCCTATGACTGCCTCAAAAACTGTTCGACAAGAAAAAACAAGCGTATACCTTTGCGATGACCAAGATATCGGGGCGAACACCACTGTACTCAATATTAAAGTACTTGCCAGTGCGCGCACAACCGCTCTGAACCTCGTCAACTATCAGCAAGATGTCATATTTGTCACAAATCGTTCGAAGGCCTTGGAGGAACTCAGGCGGAGCTTGCACGTAACCACCCTCGCCGAGAAGGGGCTCAACGATGATGGCGGCGGTGTCGCGTGGGGCGCTTTTCTGGACAAGGAGGAGTTCAAGCTGATAGAGAGACTGCGCAACGAGGGTCGACGAGGGTGTAGACGGAGGCAAGCCATGCTGATGCCAGTATGGATAAGGGACGGAGAACACTCCGGGCTGAGAAGGATGAGAAAAATCGAAAAAAAGACGCGAGAAGCGCGTACCATGAGGGGCAAGACGCTCTCGGAGTATAGAGTCTTGCTATTTGTCACTGCCATGGCACCATAAGTGCGCCCATGGAATGAGCCTGTGGCGGGAGTGTCATTATCTTCTGAAACTCAATATGGGCTGGAAGGGAACCTTGCATGGCAATGATATTTTGCTTGCCTGTTGATGTGCGTGCGAGCTTGATGGCGGCTTCGACGGCTTCAGATCCAGAGTTCCAGAAAAAGAATGAATCCAAAGAAGGGTGGGGCATCACTGGCAGCAAACGCTCGATGAGCTCCAGATAGGGCCTGTGGAACGCGATACTGGACTAGAAAATCAAATATATAAGAATGTCCGTCATTATGGTAGTATAATGTACCTGAGCATGCACAACGGTGAGACACTGTTTGGCTGCAGCTCCACTAACTTTCGGGTGGCAGTGACCTATGAATGGTGGAATCAAAGAACGACGGGTTAATGGCCGTCGATTACACACCCAACGCAGTCACGCCGATGCCTGTGCTGAAGTCGAGAAGCTTCTTGCCATCCTCATACTCGACATAAGAACCTTGGCCTTTGGCTAGAATGCCCTCAGTAAGTCTCCTGAGGCCATTGGTGACGTGTCGATTTCCAAGCGCTACCAAGTCGTCCGCAGACGTGGAAATCTCACGCGACGATCCATTGGGCATACCCCCCGGCGAATGCATTCTAATGTAACAGACTGTACTGTCGGTTGAGTCAGAAGGGCCTGAGGTCGTGAAGACATTGAATACCGACGTTGAGCGAAAGCTAAGGCTCCGAGCTGATTTGGCTGAGGCACGAAACATGATATTGCCCCAACGACCGAGCTTTAAAGATTTCGAGGCACGTCATTCCGGAAGTGGATTGCAAGCCGATGTACATAAATAGAAATAGATACGACGGCCCGCGGGTTATTAACTTTCCTTCCACTTCCAAACTATCTTTCTGTCTTGTCACCTGTCACTGCAAGAGGATATCACCTTCATGAGATGAGCCTGTATAGAATTAGAATGGTCTTGCAATGGCTACCATTTCCGTTGTATTCACTCTTGACCATTGCTCATGTATCGCATACGAAGCTCACGTTCAAGGCAGGCCTTATGGAGCTCCACAACCTCAAGAGGAAGAAAAGTATCGGTCGTTCGGACTCTATCATCCCACGACTGCCCTGTCACCTGGTTCCCCTGCTGACCCGCTTCCCCGAAGGGGTGAGACGACTGTATTCGTCCCTGATTGATCCCATGATGCTACCAAGACTCAATCGCTCCCAACACCTCTACTTTCACCGCTTCTTCCATAAGGCATCATGGCCTTGAAAAGGCTCGTCGTTAACCTCTTAAAAAATTACGTGTTTTATCCATCAATGGTCTAGAATCATGTTCCACGAAGAGTAATGGCATCTTCCGTAGCTTTCTTTGTTCTCGTGGTCGTTATCGATGGGCATGGGACAAAATGGCCCTTTTTAAATTCTGTACACTTTCCTCCAAGGGTTGGCGGCCTGGCACCAAGGGAGTTCCTTTTTGGTTGACGACGTGCCTGATCTCTTGAAGGGCCAAATGCAACCAACAGTCGTCAAACAGCTGACGAGGTTGCTGTTATTTGGTAAAATCCGCAATGGAGCGATGAATACTGTCGGTTTTCTCATGTGCATATCGAACCTTGCGGCCTTCAAAGTCTGTCCAGGCCGAACTTGTGACGGTATCGGTGTGGTCAGCCTTTCTGACTTGAGAGACTAGTGGGTTTTTCTTCATGGAAGAATAGTCTTTCTCCCTTGCGACGAACGCAGCCTGCCGCAGGCTGGTTCAAAAAGAAGTTCACAATTCTCAATGATATCGTATCTCTGATGGAAGTTCGATCGTGGCACACAATTTTCGATGGTAGACCACAATCATCTCTCGTGATCAACGGGTTTCTCCGTGGCTATTCTTATCGCCCCAAGTAGCAATCTCTCATCAGCCATATAGAGCTCCGCGGGTCGATCAGTCATACCTACAGATAATAGATAATTCACGAGACGGATCAAGCAATACCAACGTATTAACAGGAATAGCATTCAAAAATAAGAAGCTTAATAATCCCCATCGTCTTGACAATCGCCAGCATACCCTCAGTCATTCACTCTCCGTTCTGTTACATACTGTACACACGGGCGTTGGAGGCGACTGCGACAGATGCATACCTGTATGTAACAAGAGACTAACCTCACAGTCTGTTGGTTGTCGTAATGATTCCGCACCGTGCACTGGCGGTTTCCAAGATCCTTAGATCAAGTTTTCTTTGAACCTTGTTAAGTCCTTTTTGAGTAATGGATCACTCATAAGGCTTTGGCATATAGTCGATTTCAGTACACGTCATACCACACCCGAAATTCAATCGTGGCTCTCGAAGCATATTGAAACTTGAAGCTTCACAAGGACAGAATACGAATCAAACGATTTGCGATCCTTTTTAGCCATACGAACCATGAGGTGAAGGGGACTTCTCTAGGGTCCGAGTCAGTGCCATATTAAGGTCGATATGCTTCGCGGAATTATCGCAATACACTCTTGCACATATAGTGTAGACAGATGCCATACATTAGTCACGTTCACGTCCGAAATCCCATTCACGTGGATTACGATAGTCGTGCCTTGATCAGCAGCCCGGGATATCCGAGTGAAAGTACGTTGAGTCATGTATGATGGTTGAGCCAGAATGAGGTTTGAAAACAAAGAGTAGACAGAAAAATGGCGAGCCGCAGTATTACCTATACGATAGATTCTTCTGCAAGATGCACTTATGCATCCAGAGGATAACAGACGGACAATGATAACATAGCCTAGAGTCCTGAAAACGTTCAGGGCCTGCTGGTGGATACCGACTCGACTTGAAGAACAAGGGCGAAAATACTCCAGGAACCAATAGTTCCAGGAACGAAGGGACTCCAAACCTAAACGGCTGTGCATATGTGGGCGCGAACAGGAACAACAGGAGTGATCATCGATAATCAACTCCGAAACTCAGACAAAGAAATTCATGAAAATCCAATCGCGTCGTTCTCGAGGCCCGAGGTTCAGTACATAGGACGTCAAGCACCGATAGGGAACAGAAGGAATCTACTCGAGTCAGCGAGAACTTAGGTCAAGCATTGCTTCCCAGTGTACAATGCATATGGAATGTACCAAAACATAACCCGCTTATTGCTGCAAACGGAGTCGCTGTTATACAAAGCAGACACATGTACATATGAGTCAACGCCCACACACATCAATCATCGATTTTATATCCCTTTGTGAGTGCGAGTAAAGCCTGCGACGCGTGTCTAGACATATGATCAGAGTCGATATAGAGCCCGGAATACTCCATCGTACTGTCGCTCATCTGATTAGCTTTTCACGACGTCACTGCTCGACTGGTTAGCGCAGCCGATCTCCGTCCCTGTATGGCCGTTATCGATGGATATACATTTATACCCCTCCGTTTGCAAAGAACATGATATGCAACATAGCTGCTTGTGAACTGAAGGATGCGCTGAAGACTACGCCTATTCTTGGGATCGTCATCTGCTTGGACCAGTGTGTATATATGCTCAGCATGCGCCCAGACAGAAAAATAGAAAATTTTCTCACCTTCTCACAGACACGGACTATTACGACAAACTGTTCATAGAAGAAGGACGTTCTCTCGGGTCCCTTTGCTTGTAGCATACTCGAAAGGGCTTCGACGCAATCTGGTTATCGAGAAACCCGAGAGGCTTTATAAAAAAGAAAGAATTCCACATGTGCCCATATGGAGAATTGCCGAAGGGGACGCAAATTGCCCGGAAACACAACCACCCACCATTGGGCACAAAGCCGAGCGAGTCCCTATCAACACGTGAGGCGCGTGAGGGGAGATCGCCTTTTACATAAATGGTTGACGACGGAGGATAAAGCAGTTCTGAACATAAAGGCCATCATCTCCGCGAAACAGCTCCGCTCGGTGGCTTTGTTTCTTCCCGTTTCAACCCTTTTTGTTCTATACA
This sequence comes from Termitomyces sp. MG145, assembly GCA_003313055.1. Taxonomy (NCBI): domain Eukaryota; kingdom Fungi; phylum Basidiomycota; class Agaricomycetes; order Agaricales; family Lyophyllaceae; genus Termitomyces; species Termitomyces sp. MG145. The sequence continues at coordinate 5,622 of QGOB01000584.1, read as the reverse complement.
TGCCGCATCTCCTTCCATCTCTCTACAGATTTTGACAAAATTCTTCATTCATGAGATATAGACGTTCCAGTGCTCAATTTCTATGACAGTGTTGGCTCTTCCTCTACACTATATCCACCCTGTAGGGCTGTCACCCACGCCAATCATGTCTATGCCACTGACTTCCCTGCGTACAAACCATACGACTCATTATCCGAAGTTCGCATCGCCCTTTGAAGACGATGTCCATGAGCACGAAAGGCGCAAGAATGTCATGGACGTGGAAGAACGCCGTCGCCGACTTGAAGATGATCCATGGGCACTTAGCGTGCTGCCGAAGCTGGTGAGATGTCGGGGCTGTCTCCGATGGATCAAGCTTGACCAGCGATCGTCGTACTACGGTGGCCTATGGAACAAACATCGGGAGCTTTGTCGTAGTATTAAGCAGATCAAGGGAGAATATATTCCCAAGGCGAGTCATCCGGTTCTATGTCCAAACGTATGACTGACACCTAATTGCTATTTGTAGAGGACGAGGAGATCCAAAGGAGCTGCAAAGGTTGCGAAGAGTGGGAGAGAAACGACAGCTCTTCCATCGACGAGGCCGACAAAGAAAAACCCGAACGGGCGAGGCGCGGTTGTCTCTGAAGTTCAGGGAACTCTCTCTAATCGTGTCCCTACCCTCGATGCACAGGACCTCATCAAAGATGTGACGCAACCGCTTGAGCCCCTGAACTTATCTAGGACTTCATGTCAGCATCTTCTATCTGAGAGTGATAATGATGTGGGCCTCATGACACCGCGATCCACACCTTCGATACCACTGGAGGAAATTAATGAGTATTCGTACTGTGGATCTCCCCAATTTTGCAAACAGACTTGGAGTGTCGATCATGAAGCGTCCCAGACGCCATATCAGGCGAGGCCGGACTATTGCGACGATAAACACAAAGGACCTGGGTTCGGTACTTTTGTGGCAGCGACGAAGGGAAATGACCGGTATGAATCAATAATAGACGTGATACCAGATGAGGACGCTTACACTAATCGGGACGAAAAGAAACATCACGCAACAACTAGTCCTCGGAACGTGACTGATAAACTTCCCGCCGATATCCTGGCCACGAACGTTCTGACGCGTCCACAGACCAACCTAGTTGATCCTGAGGTTCTAGCACGCTGTAATCAGCACAGCGTACTCGGAGCACACACCATTCTGCCGCTCTTAACGGCTCACCGCACAGCACATGGTCGATATCTTAATAGTATGAACTATTCGGAAAGTGGGTTCGAAGATGACGTGGAGGGAACATTCGCTCCTGGTGAGAACCATCGTATCATATTGGATCCTGGATATTAACCGAAAACTCACTCAGAAACACCAGACAGATGTCCTGCTTCCCCCTGTCATCACAGATTTCGCTTCTCTACACAACACGAGCTCGATGCTTACTTCGATAATTCAAACATACAAAGCATGGCGTACAATACGACATTTGCGCTCGGACCTGACGACTTAAATGGAGCCAGATGCTTACTGTCTTTGGCCATGAGCTCGGGTAGGTGATGTCCCTTGGGCTACAATGCATTTTGTACATGTCTGCTTCCATGGATAATAATCAAATTTTATCGTTACGATGTAGACACCTTTGAAGAGAATAATGTATTTAGTTAGGAACGAACACCGGAAATCTTATTCAGACTGTAAACTACTTACTTTTTTCTGCGAATGTAATTATGACTCATCAGAAAGGTGCTCTAAAAAGAACGTTCAACTGCTCCGGCCCCCAGACTATTATGTAAGCAATCAAAGGATTTTTCCTTGCGACGAACTGTGACTCTTTTGTTTTCGCGTCTGTTTCGCCTGACGCTTTTCAAGTCTGTTGAGTACGACCAAATTGATTGTTGGACTATGTCAGGCCCAACCATAGAGCGAAGCTAACTATATATCTTGCAAGTCTGCACAAATACGACGGGCTTGATACGCGTTTATTCGCTACTCACTTGGACTGGCAGGGTCTGAGCCTTCTCTACTATCTAATATCTACTTAGAGACTGAAACAACTTGGCATTACCTTTTGTCTGGCTTAGCGACGATCCACGAGCTTCACTGAGGGAATATTTGCATACTACATTCTACTCCTTTGCATCGTCTGCGGCATCTGATGTCCTATTGCAACATCCCTGAGTCATCATAATGCTCGGAAAGCTACTATATTAACGTCGGAGTCGAGACCGGAAGCCAGGGTACATGCATGTGTGTTTTGCTACCTATGTGAAGCTTTTCTTATTCAAGGCTCATGTTGAATGTACTCTTGATAGTCCACCATATAATGTTATATGAACTGTTTCGGTTCATTCTCCGCGGTTGTGTTTAACGCCGTAGCTCCGTCTGGTGATAGTCAGTCAGCTTGGTAGAGCATCTACGCGGTAAATGTGGAAGGTGCGCATCCAGTGACCTAGGTTTACCTTTAAGCAGAAGTTTCCTGTCATCCCTGAGAACAATGCCGCTTCTATTTCTCTAGCATCAGTAGGAAGGTGACTTACATCTGTTGTTTAATGCATATTACAGCGTCACTGTGACGGTATGTTCATCAATCTGATGTTCTTCATTTCATCTTCCATCTGTGTCAGGGGGTAGCCTACTTTTTCTGGAAATAAAGGTGTGGATGATACTGCGGTCCATACCACAGCTATTGCAAAGGTCCTGTGTTCTTCGAGACCCCAAATGCTTGCACTGAAGGACAGAACTACTTAAAGATGGTGGGCGCCGATGTCCAATACTCTAAGGCATCCTATTCCCCCAATTCGTCCCTTCCTTCCATCGTAACACTCTTCTATCTTCCCATGAGTCGTACGTCGAATCGGTAACTTAGGGCTGTTGTTGCCTCTGATTTTGTTTTTAGAGTCCACCTACAACTACAATCGCACTACGGGAAATTGTGGTTGTAGGGCTCTCTCATTCATTTTGACCACTCCTAGGTTGACTCACGTGCTCCAGATTCCCGTCAGGTTCGCTCCAGTGTTCAAGGCTCTCTCAGTGACGCTTCTCAAGGTGCGAAAATACCTTGGCGATGATACGCTCTTCAACCTAATAGGATACAGCGTCGAGTTCAGGTCCGGCTATAACCCCCTGGTGTACCATGCTCATCTTTTTGAACAGTTTTTGTGTCTCTATCGAAGATTCATCGTACCCGTCGGTCTCCCGTGATGACGAGCGGCAGATTTGACTAACATTTCTGTAGATTATAGGACTGATCTCAACAATATTGCAAAGAAGTATCGTTTCCAAGATCAGTGCGAGGGTCCTCCACATAATTGTTCCTGGCACTCTACAGCGCTGAGTATGAATTTCCTGTATCATGTCAACTCAATATTGAGCCTCTCATCCGTCATCGAAACAGTCAGGGGAACACCGTTTGGATCTGGATCAGCCCGCGACAAGGGTAGCGCCCGTGAGGCGGCAGCTCAACAGGCTGTTGAGGTCTTGAGGAGACAAGGATACATGCCCTGACACCTTCATACATTGCGAGTGATGCAAATTTGGAAGTTTAGTGTCGATTAGACAGCTCATCTTGATTCATGAAGTTTGCTCAGAGAAAATTCATGCCAAGTTGACACTTTGTGAAAAGTAGCAGCAAATAGATTTTATTGATTCATTTTCAATTCAAACAAAATGTCTGAATCTCAAAAAGGCTCAAGTAGAAAATAATGGAAGCCTGAGGTGTAATTATACACAATGTTATCACTCCCTAGGGGACCTGAGCAACACACCAGATTCTACCTGTCATTTCCTGATAAAAACACCTTCCTTTTGTATCTGCTCCCTTGTGCACAGGCTATTGCAAATTCTCCGTGATTGTTCCAGCGGACAATTGAACTCTCTGTAGAGTTGTTGGAAGGACTCATGGAATTTATTACTTGTTTATATGTATTGCGCTCCCCCTCACTGTTGTGTACCCAATAAAATATCATTTTCTCTGAAACTTGTGATTTTAAGTTATTATTTTTGAAGTATCAATCAAGAATAAGTACAATCTCTTAGTTTTTCAGAACCATTATGATCAGTACCTGGTTTGTAATCTAAAGGTTCATGAAGCCTTAAGGTCCCAAATGAGATGCGTGTAGGTGCATTGTCTGTGGGTTTCTGTAGTTCCTCTTTGAGCTTTTTAAGCTTGTCAGGGATGATATCTACTGCTCCAAGCTCTGTGATAACTTGGAACATTTGCAAGTTCTATAAGGTATAACCCTAAATACTGCCACCCTCTTTTGCCAAACTCAGTTGGGCCAGTATATAGTGATACACCACCTGTGTCTCACCAGAGACAGGCCGAGGTAGTAAAACAATAAGATGTAATTTAATCCTCATAAAAAACAGCTGAAAACTATAAGCTAGTGTCCAAAACTGTAGACACAAAAGGATGATACTGTAAGGGCAACCTCAGAGAGCTGTGGAACTCACACAACTGGCAGAGGGATATCCAAAGATGTATTAGCAAGTGGCTACAGTGGACAGGGCTAGCTACTCACCTGGCAGAGGGATATCCAAAGAGAATAAGTCTGAGGAGTCCCTATGCCAGGATGTGGATGCTTCTGGGGCCCCAGAAGCATGGGAATCAACTATATAGTACACATAAGCCACTGAAAAAGGAGTGTGGGAATAAAAGATGAAAAACTCGGACATTGCCAGAGAGTTGATTGGTAAGGAATTACCTAATCAAAAACTCGGACAATATCTCTATATATAATGGGGCGACGCACATGAGAATTTGATCGCCAATAGAATAATGGGATGACCAAAAGTTAGCTACACCATTTCTGACTAAGCTGACTCAGCGATGACAAAGAAATTTCCTTTTAAAGTAATGGATTTCCTTTTATAGTAACTACATTATGTAAGGTCTGCCTGTTTTCGTGCTCTAGCCTCGAAACCTTTATTTTTTAAAAATCTGTGTATAGTAGGCAACTATATGATGTTTATCCTATCATTTGGCACCAATTCCCAGGTGTCACATGGTCTGTGTATTTGAAAATGGCCAAACACGATTTAGTGGACACTGTTTTTCATGCCTCATGTGTTTCTTGATGACACAATATGACCAAACTTCCCACAGTCCCAAAGTTGTGGAAGGAAGGCCACACAAAGATTGTATGTATATTGGCTTATACATTCATTGACACACATTGATGGCAGTTTATTAGTGATCCTTGAGCTATTGAATATACATCATGTAAATGATTTATATTGATTTTGGGCTATAAAATGCTGAAACAGTGATCTTTCAGGCAACCTTCCACTGGAAATCAACTACCTACTACTCCTGACAGCCAAAGGAGACAGACTAGAAGTCATAGGAGACTTCAACAACTACAAATGACTGATCCTGATGATCGTCGTGCAAACAGAAGATCTGGAGAACAGATCAATACTGTGGTTATACCACCACTTGACTTTGGACCTGAGGAAAACATAGGAACTGGGGGGATGAGACCTGGAGTTAATAACCAAGCTATAACCAGTGCTTCTAGCTCTACAGGAAGGCCTATTAGACAGCCTCTTGCTGTTGATGATTCATTTTCTACAGTCATTCCTGAAACCCATCTGCCTGAAGGATGGAATGCTCCATTACAAAATCCTGTGCC